>JBCAUG010145309.1:2996-20631 GCA_038406175.1 Haplosyllis leylae | reverse complement strand
GTTTGAAATAAACTCAGACTCTAACCAATACAAAGTCTTTGAATTACATGAGAATTTGGTTTTAAAGTTTGGATAAGGAAATACTTTGAATTAAACTTTTGAATTACAACATACTTTGAATTAAAACTTTGAATTAAAACATACTTTGAATTAAAATTTTGAATTACAACATAATTTGAATTAAAACTTTGAATTAGAAGTACTTTGAATTAGACAAGAGTTCAAATCACTTTGAATTAGAGGAACTTTGAATTAACAGTCTTTGAATTAAGAACACATTTTAAACATAAAATGATAAGATTGCGGCAAATAATTGATAAAAAATTTGAATTAAGTGGAACTTCTAATTAACCATGTTCGAATACAGTGTGCCTAACCTGTAGTTCCTTTATGCAAAAGACACTAAAAAACTAGTCAATCATTGACTTAGTTCTTTCTCTAAATCCACAAGTGACTGGTCAACAACTGAAATATCTTTAGACTTAACAGACTTAGCCTTTGCTCTCAGAGCATTGGGAGGGCAACTTTCTTTCTTTTCTGCTTCTTCTAAGAGAGAGTCAACTTCTTTTTCATGAGATTCAACTGCCTTCTCAAGTTTCATCTTCTTTGTCTTTTGTGTCTTCATTTCTTCCAAAACAACCTTTCCCTTCCTTGAAGATTCAATGGCCTTCTTTTCTGCCTTGGATTCATTTAGGTACTGCTCATACCTAGTTCTTGCACCCCTGAAATTAAAACAACCCAAGCATTGCACTACAGGAGGAAATTAACCAACACCTACAAAGCATCTAGTATTAAATTAAGTACAAAAGATATCAATACATTCTAGGAAGCTAAATATAAAGGTAGTTTCTTTAACACTATTTGCAAAAAGCAAATACAATGTTTTCATACCTGTAATGTCCAATCAGTTCCTTTGTTACTACAAATTTAGAGACATCAATTTGGAGTACTTTCAGTACATCATAAACTGTCCTCAAGCTCATGAGAGTTACATTCCTAAAGTTTGGAGTAACTGTATCACTGTTGACATTGAATCCTCTCTCTACTGCAGATTGGCTGTGACACAGTGTAAGTAAAAGTTTGAATACACACCAAAGAGCATCAAAGTTTTAACCTGGTTTGGAGGTGTGTATATAGAAAAGTATCAATCCTTTGTGTGCAATTTTGAAATTCAAGCTCATTTTCTTTCTTTGCAACTTTTTGGAAGCTTTTATACTGATCCAGTAGGTCATCTGCTGCAGTACTGGATCTCCACTTTGTTTCAATCAACTTTTGACAGGACCTCCTCAAATACCTTGCTACATTCTTCAGGTTCCTTAACCATTCTCTTTGGATTCAGACAGAAGAGACGTCTTACTAGTTTGTACTTTAAAGGAGATCCCTCAAGAAGTTTACTGGTAAGATGAGAGAGCAACTTGGTACAATCCATTCTGAACTCAAGAAGTGCTCAATCACTCACTGAAGACTTCTTGGCTAGGTTAGCAAGGGCACCCTTGGCAGCAAATCCAATTTCAATGTTTAATGTTAACTTGTGGTTATCCTTATTCAGTACATTCGAATTTGCCAATTTAGACATACTGTCTGTTGAATCCAAAATGTCTTTCTTCATAAACTTTTGCATCAGTTTCTCACACATATCAAACAAGTCGTCTCCAATGAACATAACCATTGGCTCATCAGTTTGGTACTTCACAAGAAAGGGCTTCAATACCTTTGAAATATACACAAATACCTGAAGCTTTTGCCGGAGGTAGAAGATCTTTAGTGGCTTTGGCTATGGTTGCAAAATATGCACTAGTTGGCTGCCTGCTTTTTGATCACTTCAACACTTCTTTGATGTATTTTTCAACATTTGGCCAAATTTCTAAAGCTCTTTGTGCTACTTTCTCATCTCCACCCATCTTGTGGCACAAAAGTTGAGAGGAAAAACTGTAGCTTCTGTTATAGATGTGTAATCCTCTCTTCTAGCTGGTGAGTCCTCAAAAAGGTAATACAGTGCTCTTAGTATACCATCTATATTCCAATCTGTGGTGTGACATCCTGTACAGAAAGCACCATGTACAACATGCAATCCGCAACTACCAATATTCAAGAGTTTTGGCAGGTCACCATAATATTTTTCTCGATCCTCACAAAGCAATGCATAAAGTTTCCAGTTCACTCTTGGACCATCCATTGATATCTGTAGTAGCTTGCTGTAACTAAATTTTGAGAGTAAACACTTTAGATGCTGTAGCAGATCAGTTGCTGCTGTGTGACCCATGAATTGGGAATCAAAGTACTGTGACACAACTTTATCCTCATAAAAATAGCACACAATAATATTCATCTGTTCTGTCTGAAACTCTTTGTTGAGAGACTCATCAAATGATATTGCCACACACTCAGATTTCTTGATCTTCTGCAATAATTTCTCTCTGAAGTATGGTGCCAGTGCAAAGCAAATCAAATAATTCATCTTGGTTTTGCTACAGCCAAATTTCTTAGCTATGGCACTGTCAGGAAACATGCTTTCAAACAAATTTCCTATATCAGTACTTGCTTGAAAAGAGAAGTGTGTCATAACACTTTTGATTACCCATAATATTTCAGCCCTTGTCACATCTTCATTTGAAACATATGCACTCATCAGACATTGCTCTGATGTTACTGGCTTCTCCAGAGAACTTGTATGTTGTGTCTCAGTAGGCAATGGAATAGTTAATGTTTCTGTCACTATATTTTTGCTCACTTTGATGCTTCTCTGAACACTCCTTCTTTTCTACTTTAACAAACTGTTCCATTGTAGTCAGACATAACTTCTTTAGACCTAGTGCTTTTTGGTGTCCTTTGTCTTCACATTGACTTGTTAATGCTCTTTTTCCTATGTTGCTCAACTCAAATGCTTTAACACACAGTTTGCAGTAGGCCTTATATGGACTTTCATGCTTTGCAAGCCAATCATTAAACTCTGGCATTTTCAACCAATCATCTTGAAACTTGCTTGAGTAACTCATGATGAAAATAAATCTACTACTCAAAGGTTACCTGGAAAGACACAAAATCCAGTCTTATATGTGGTTCAGGTTTTGCTTCTGGCAAACTTAAATCCTTCAGTATATTGTTTTTCTTAATTAAAACATTTTTGAGCATTGAATGTACCAAGCAATTATTTTGCAAAACATACTAAAAATTTTACAAGTTGACCATACTGGTGGGGAGTGCAACATGAATGCACTGAACCACTGACAATTAAGAACAAGTAAGAACTAAAGCTCTAATTTTTTCTTATTTGTCAAATACTCCCTATAAAAAAATTACATTTGCATATTCATTGTTATTTACATGATCTGAAATATTCTAACATAAAACACTTTAACATTTTTCACTATTGCTTTGAACATTCCCTGAAACCCTACTTTAAAAAAAATTGACAAGGCCTCCCACAGAGGTAGTTATTTTTAAGGGGAGGTGGGGACAAGGGGAACCCATTGTAGTACCATGTACCCAGAGGGAAAACTCCCCCAAGGTACAGGGCCACGCCCAGGACATACCTTAGCCACCAGGGGGGTCCTCCTCAATGCAATGGAGATGCACCAAGGTGGCTAAAGGATGTCACTCTCTTCCCCCTCCCCCACCCCACTGGTAAGAGCCACTTAGCTTTCAAGATGCTTGGTGAGGATGCACCATTTTTCCAAGCCCCAGGCAGAAGCCATCAACACACATCTTATGAGCAATAGGACTCAGGGAGTCACCTACAAACCCCCATAATTTGAAACCAGGATTACCAAAAGTACATAAAAATATAACATTCACTTAACAAAATACAGTCAAAATAATTTCCCTGCATCTCCAAAATTTTCCCTGTGTCGCAGCAAAATTCCCTGTGTTTTCCCCGTCTGGAAAAAGTAATTCCCTGTTTTCCCTGTGCCGTGGCCACCCTGAATATGGAGATGAAGGGGGTCAAAAAATGTATCAAACCAAAATGAAGTCTGGTCCAAAAATCAAACTTGCTCAGAATGCTCTATAACACATTTTTGGTTTTGGAATTTTTGAAAGCCAATAAAAAATTTTAAATCGGAAAAATTTCGTAAGTGGCAACAAGCAACTGTACTAACGCATGTATAAACGAACAACACAGTGACCAGTTAAGTCGCTCCCACCCTGCCGAAGTTCAGCACTTTTCGGGGATATCAGTTAATTCTGTATAAAGTTTTAGTATGGGCGTCTTTGAGAAAACTTTTTTAAATATTTTAAAGCGTACAGGAAATACTGAAATATTCACAATTAATTTCTTAGTATATAATTATATATATTAATAAGGAGATCCGAGCTATGTAGAGAGTTTCCAAGATTTTTCTTTTGGGTAAATATCTAAGACTTAAAATTATATATTTTTTCAGAAATATTCTTCAAGCGCTGAGAATACAAACAGCACAGATTTATTATTGCACAGATTTATCATTTATTGGGAAAATGTCTACATGTTTCTCTTCTTCAGGAAGTCCTGAAGAAGCAGTCAACAGTGAAACATGTAAACACTTTCCCAATAAATGATGAATCTGTGCAATCTGTGCTTTTGTATTCTCACCTCTTGAAGAATTTTAAGAGTACAGCATCTAATAAGATCCAATACAGAAATTGCCCTGTATGACATATGTTAAAACAGGTTGGAAATTATTCCCAGTACATACATAAGAAGCATCACTTAGCTTGTTGATTGCCATGGCAACGAGAGCGCGAGGGTGCAAGACAGGCATGTAATGGTGCAAACACTACACGTTTTCTGCCCTCACCACTAGTGCGAAAAGTTAAAACAACCTCGATTACAGTATGTGCGGGTAAAGTGTTCCCAAATCCTCTTTATCAGCACCACCATTCCATCTAAATTCACACCCGCAAGCAGGGTTCCTACTTTTCCGGACCAACAAAATTCCAGGATTTTTTCCAGGTATTTTCAAGAAAATTCCAGGTATATTTCTATTTAGGACTCCAATTACTTTTTGGATAAATGATAAATGTGTAATTCCTACAATATCCAAGACTACAACCTGCCCTTACAACCACACAACATGCCAGGCACATGAGGGATAAAATGTCAACTAATAACTGGTAAATTGAGATACTTCTCAAAAAGCTAATCAGCAAAACTAAATAATAACATAACTGACACATTTTTTCATTCCTGAATAATAAAACTCTATCTCATTACTGAGCTCTTAAATTTTACTTCTAAAAACAATTTTCTGTACAATGAACTTAAAATTTTGAGACTACTTCAAAAGAACTCCTCCATAACAATACTAGAATGACAAGTAACCTGACAGGAAACACCTTTTCATATTAATAATATAAACTCTGACATTTTGAAAATGTATGTGATCTAGACTCCGCTACCACACTGTCTTTCATACAAATAATACCGGAGTATTAACAAAATAAAATTATGCTAATTATAATCACAGTTGCTAGCCACTTTTTACCTTCAATAAAATATTTTTCAGGTTTCATGTCAGTTTTCCAGGATTATTATTATTTTTGCAAAACTCCATGATTTTTCCAGGTGTACTCTCATTTTTCCAGGAAATGTGGGAACCCTGCGTAAGTATATGACCAACAATGGGGCAAGGGGTGAGACAATTCAAAAAACTGTTTTTTTTTGCCCCCACCATGTCTAAGTGCAAAAAGGTAAAACATCTTTGATTACAGTATGAAGGATGAAAGTGCCCCCACCACCTCTTGAGTATCAACACCACTCCATCTACATTGACAGAATGGTAAATTGCATTCGTAAGTCCACGACACTTCCCAAAATTTTCGGCAAAGGCAAAACTAATCACTAAGGAGACTCTAAAGGAGCCATTAATAAAGACACTATTTATGTACACATAAACTACCTTTGCATTCAGTTAATGGTCCCACAAGGAAATCTGAAATATTCATTTTCTAGTATTGGTCTCGAATTACTTTTTCGTTTCCAAAATAAATTTCACACACACTTCCGTCTTTTTAAAAAAAGGTCTCCGTCAACTTCACCAGAATTAATGAAAAATCTCGTAAAATAATCAAACAAAACAAAAATACAACAAAATATTTTCAAAACGAAATAAAATAGAAGAAAACAACATATTATGCGAATCGTAAAGAGTTCAAACATTTATCAATCGTTACGATATATAGAGCTTACCTATATTAACCAAATTTACAACAGGTTGAAAGTGCTGGCAATTCGGATCAATGTGCGACGCGTCGCCAGAGCTTGTGAATTTCTTCTCGTTATTTTCTTCGATGCGCCTCCTCAAGTTTGATTGCGATCCTTCTCCTGTGTGACGCAACGTTTGATCTTCCGCACTCAGCGTCTGATCACCCTTCGATGAACATCCTTCGTGTACAGGAATTTTACCTTCATTTGAGGTGAAATGGACCGGACTTTCCCGTGACGTACATGGGACTGGGTCGGTAGTGGCTGCCGAACGTCCTTCCAAAAATTTCTTACACTGCTGTTTCAACCTTTTCAGTGGGCTAGGATTGCAAACGTAGCAATGCCAGGGAAGATTTTCATCTGTGAAAACAAAACGAATGCTTGTATTGTGTCGCACTCCATCTGATTATGTGACTTAATTTAATCGTAACTTTGCGGCAGGTAGGTAGAAGAAGAGATAAATGGACCAGGATAGAAAGACTTAGAGATTATAATGAGATGAAACAATGTGGAGATGACGAGAGAGATAAGGGGGAGGGGGCGGGTCTGGAAATCTATCAAATCAAATCTGCAGAGTACCAAGTCCGGTGAGAGTAGGGGTCGGCGCAAAAATCAAAGTTGCTCAGAGTGGCCTAAAACACATTTTGGTTGTGAAATCTTTTTGAAAATTATTGTGACTGTCCACAACTAACCAACCAGGCGGATGGACGGACACACCACAGTGAGCGGATAAGTCGTTCCGTTCATGAGACGACGCGACTAAAAACACATAATATGATGTTGCGTCATTGGCCCAATTGCTGGCACGTGCAAAATGATGTCATGGCAGCATTCTGTGTAAACAATTCCAACCAGTGACTGTAGCTCAAATTATAATAAAACTGCCAAAGGCTCATTAATCTCTTGGGACAGGATGTTACGAGCCCCCCACCCCAAAGTAATCACTAAGCTGACCCTAGCGAGTCAACAAAAATACTGTTTTAATACTTTCGTACTGGTAATATCTTTTAGGAAAAACTAAATTGAGTCTCTTCAATGTTGTAAATGACAACACGTCCCTGATGTCGTATACTGTCCGACATTACAGCGAATAGTGAACGCCCCTGGATGTACTAGAGTGTCCACAATTGGGGTCGGGACTTTATTGCACAGAAGTGTTGTGTTAAGGAAAGAAGTAAAAGTGGAAATGATGCCTGTTGGTTGAGGGTTCAAGTGTTATGGGAAGCCTGA
Source organism: Haplosyllis leylae (assembly GCA_038406175.1). NCBI lineage: Eukaryota > Metazoa > Annelida > Polychaeta > Phyllodocida > Syllidae > Haplosyllis > Haplosyllis leylae. Next base: position 13,220 of record JBCAUG010145309.1, on the reverse strand, counting down.
TGACAAGCATGGCCTTATGTCAAGGGAAGTGCCAAGATTTCATAGGAAGGGGGGTGGGGGGATTCTGTTGAACCATTGGTAATAAATATGCACCCACCTTCACCACGAATACGTGACAATGTCTTTTCCCCGAGATTTTGTTGAATGCAGATACAGCAAACTGAGTGTCTGCACTTGTCACAGCAGATAATTTCACTTCCCTGGCCACACCATACACACTGCTCATCTTGACCAGATTCATCTTGCGTAATCGGGTCATCTGGGTTGCTATACCATGTATAGCAGTCCTAAAAACCAAGACTTCAATGAAAACTTGAATTTTGAGCGTTCTCCTAAAATACTGACATTTCATATATTCAAATGACAATGTTAAACTTTTATTACAAAACTTACCTTACACACCAGAACGTCTAAAATAGGATGCATCATAGCATTTAATGCTTGTTTTATTTTCTGTCGGCACATTGTGCACGAACCCGTTTTCTTCTTTTCTGGAGACTCTGAAAGCAGTCAGTTGCACTTTCCACTTCAGCTAATCAGGTGAGCGAATTTGCCTAAATGTGCACCTCATCCTTCTTAGTTTACAGCTTTACTAGCCCCATCATTTCACAGTAGGCAGGTTACACAAACGCTTATTTTTCAACAAAAGTGTTTTTAATTAAACAAGTCCAAACTGTTAAGTAGAGTTTATCATAAATCCGTTTTCACTATTTGTTACCAAAGATCAAAGAAGGTTGGTTCTCTCATTTGTAACTTACCCCGCTTTCCTTCTCCACAAGTTGAAGTTGGTACTTTATTTGGTTCCTAAAATGCAGAGTAAATATGACACAGATTCTGAATTAGCCATGCCCATTAATAACAACAAATTATTCTATAGTTCTTTTAGTTTATGAATCGAGGTACTCAATTGGAAGTTCTGATGTAAATGTTGTGAGAATAGTACAAATTAATTCTGCATTCCCATTGTGAGGAAAACCTTAAAACTAAACTCATTCATGGATCTACAAGGCCGCACCTTTAACTGGTCCTGAACTCTTTCCTTGAGGCCTCTCATGCCGAAACCAAACTGGGTAATATCGTAGTTAATTTTCTCGTGATACTCATTCAGTTCTTTGAATGAGGTGATTCTTTTTCCTTGCGGACTGAAAGAATGGAAAACACTGACCAATAGGGTAATAATCTTCATGTGCATTCAGTCAATATCCAATTTAAGACCTCTGTGAAAATGAAGATATGTTAGACAAAACTGAATGAAAGTTCAGAAATTTCTGAGCTCATTTGTTAGGTACGCACTTTAATGTTAGCTTTCATCCACACAAAAAAAATCTAGTATGTGAACACAACCAACCTGACCAGAGAGCAGCATGTAATTTTCTGAACCTCCATAGTTTCCTCGATAACTCTGCAATAGACTCTTTTCTTCCATCCTTCCGGAAGAGTCTTTTCTTCAACATCCCTATGGTGTCATAAGAAAAGAGAATATCCGATACACGTGGTAAGTTGAGTCTTTTTGGAAAGTGTAACACGAAAATATCTGAAAAGGGATTACGTACACTATCCTTCTCACTATACTTCTTGGCGTCACTGATTTACCAAACAACGGCTCTTCCCTAATTTAGAGACAAGGTAAAAAAAAAATTAACTCAGTTTTATCATCCTCATAGTTACAAAGACGTGGGATAAAGAAGGATCGAACAGATCCACGAATCCTCCACACAAGGGAATTTATATATTAATGACAAAACTAGCTGCGGTTCCTGTTAGCAAGTCTCGGTTTAAAGTAGAATTCTTCTTTGTATTATGGCTCAATCGCACTGACAGAGGCCAAGACTGAGACCTAGACCGACAACAAATACATGTATACAGAACTCAATGGGATCTGTGTTGTTATCTGTCTCTGTGCAGTATGAACACCCCCATACAATTCCATAGAACTCAAATGTCATCGCTCTCAGTCTAGGTCTCGGCCACTGTCAGTGTGATTGACATTACGCTTACACAGGTTCCGGCTCGTTCGCCTTTCCTTCCGAGCTATTTTCTTCACGGTTTCTGCATGAGGAATATAATACTGACATGCTAATCGCTCTCAACAATTCAGAAATAAGACTTAACTTCTTTACTTTCCACGTTCATTTTACTAACATTTAAATAATAGCAAGGTTTTTGGGTACATGTGAAATAAATCTTGTCAGCATTGAACTTCCATTACGGGCATTTTTTTTTTACAAGCGGAATACATTTGGTAAATAAAATAAATAAGTTCCGTATTCAAAGCATTCTTTAATTCGCTGTTTCAAAGAGATTTACCTATTAATGGGTTCGAAATCAGTATCTTCAGTGTCCGTCACGCAATTTCGATCCACCACTGACCTCTTGGTACGCTTCTTCCTCCTTTAAAAAATTTACAATTCAAGTAACCCCACATACAGTATTAACTGCCGATTGGCATTTGATTAAAATTTGTAAAAACAATAATAAAGTATAAGTAAGGTGCGGCCAATGATACCTTTGTCCTTTATATTTTTCAGTGGATTTGTCTTCGGTATCAGAGTGTGGATACTGACGCTCGGCTGAACTTTGCTTGAAGTCTATCAGATTTACATCCGCACTCATTTTGTGTCTCGCGATATACTCCACAAGTCTCTTTTTAGAACGGAGCCTGTGGCCAAGTGGGCTAAAACAACAGATCACACCACGTGTTGTCTACCTGCCTTTTAGGGAAGCACATTCATATTCAATGAAAGCACAAGAGAGCGTTCTCTATGATGTTTGAAACTTGACAATGGGAATGCTGTTCAATAGTAACATTTATTTCTGCTCAGCAAACCTCGTTTCTATTCTCCCAGTGTCAGTGAATTTTTATTAATCAATTGCGAGTATTATCGAAATTTGATGCTCCCAGAAACAGTGCAATCACAATTAGTGGAGTCAATGGTCGACGGACAAAGAACTTTCAGTGTAAAAAAAGAATTAAACAATTAATACAATCAGAAGCACAAATCAAAATTGGTGATTCAGAGCTCCAGTAGATATTAGTATACCTGAAGGAAATGTCTGAATTTGGCCATTGCTTCAATTGTTGCAAAACAAAAGACATCACTAGGGAAGGCCTTGAGAAGGCAGATCCTCATAAACATTATACTAAGTTTGACACAAACCTACTCATTTTGGCATCCTACCTCTTAACTACAATACTCCATCTTCCTTTTTGTGCTCCGCTTTTGCTTTGCACCTTCATTTTTACCCATCCCTCGGGTAATTTAGAATCCGCTACAATTATTTCTTCGGCTTCAACTTTTGATCTAAATATTACAAACGGTGTTCGGGTAAGTCATCAAGATATGCACAAGAAATTAGATATTTCAATGACGTATAGTTTGTTAAGCGAAATAGTTTTGAATGTCCAATATCAAAGTATCACTACCTATTTGGTTCTTGTTTTTTGTTCAAAAATGTCTGAACTGCTGTCCAGTCTTCCAATCCTAAAACATAAAGATGAGTGAATTTATTTTTGATCTTGTAGGTTTTAACTAATCAGCAGACAGAAACCCTCATGAAATTACCGACTTAAACTGGTTCTTAGAACAATACATATTTTTGTGATGCCAAACTATATGAACTGTGAACACTATGGTTGGTGTGTGCTTACCCTTGGGAACACCAAAGTTAAAATATGTCGCATCTAAGGGAAGTCCCAACTTTTTGTGATACTCTAGAAGGTCAAGCACTGAAGAAAATTTCTTCTGACCTTTTCTTGGACTAAAAAGAAAAATGAGAAAGCATTTTTGTTTCAAACATGGAAAAAATGGGTTGCTCCATATTTTTGCGCACATTTTTTAAGGTCTGTTTACACATTCCGAGGCCGTCACCATGACAAACTGTTCTGAGAGTGACGGTGATGGTGACGTCTTCGGAATGTGTAGACTTTAATTAAATATCATTTTTATTAGCGGTACTTAAAAAAAACAACTTTTAAACGTATTTTATCACCATGAGTGACAGCAACAACGGAACACATTAAACCCATTTTTTTATTGGGCTGAAAATATCGGGCTGAATTTAATTACGTGTGAATGCTGCTTTAGCCACTGGTCCCATTACACTTCCGCCGACAATTTTTTTTGTAGTTCCAACGGAAACCTCAAAAACTGTCTTTTTGTAATTAAACACAACAAATATTCCCTACCTTATCAAGAACACTTTTGCTTCATCTGCACGATATATTATTAATTTCTTCCAATACTCTGGAAGTGACGGGTCGTCGTTAATCCTGAGAAAAAGGATATGATGATGTAATGGGCGGCTGCATATTTGATTTATTGAAACTTATAGAATTATTGGATTTAGAAATTAGGTAATGCCATGGTAAGGGGTTCTTTGTTTAAACGCAACGTTTGCAGGATGTAGATGGGAAATTTACATGGCTATTAAACCCTGACGCAAACGCAGATGTTAGGTGTGAACCAGACTTGACAAGAATCATGAAATCTTCATGACTATCTTTGGATGGAAAGAGGGACGGCACTCTTTCTTGACTGCTTTTGAAGAGCCTTTTAAGCTCTGTTTACACTTAACGTCTGCGTTTTCGTCAACGTTTGCGTCAAGTTTTGCATTGAGTGAATGTTGACGCAAACGCACATGCAGAGAACAAATCCCCTCTCTGCATCACTGTTTGATTCACCGTTAATACAATGTTAAAGTCGATGCCAACATTGACGTTGATGCAAACGCAGACGTTAAGTGTAAACAGACCATCACACGTATTCTCCTACCTTATAGTATTTTCACCAACAACTTCTACTGAGTGATCAGCCATACTTTCTCAAGCTGCTCTGTTAAGACCAGAGATTAGAAGGCAAATTAATGACCAAATATGCACACAGTGTAGTGGACATCTGCATCAGTGATCCAAATAATTTATTGTCGTATTCAACCGTCACTCACCGTGTGTGTCCCAGGAAGGAAAAATATTCGGATGGCTAATAACGTCGAATCTGAAGGAAAACTATGAGAACACCCTGAACCGACTTGTCTGTGTTAATTCTACATTATCGCTCACTTATAATGATCGCCTTGTTGCGATGCAAATAAAATATGTAACTTTCTTGAGGTTCTCAATCTCTATAATGCTTGCGTAACTGATCTATAGTACGCCTGGATTATACGATTAATAATTATTATTCAAAATGATACAAAAGTATAGCAAGATAACTTTAAAACCACGAAACGCCAGTGATTTTCAGCAGTCTACGTTCTATTCTAAACGCAATTTTGATGAATTGCCGTGTATCGTGTGGGGACGGGGGCGGGGGGGGGGGGGAGAACGTAACTTGGACATCTAAGACCAAAGGATCCAGGTACAATTAAGGAGCTCTACAAATATTTTTTGTGCCCTATTTCATATTTTCCTAAAAGTAATTTCAAGTCTTCATTCATCAGACAGCTGTTTCAAAATGTTACATAAACTTCTGAAGAAATACTAAAATGTAGATTTGACGGTTAAAATGCAAGACCTTCAAGTGGACCCTGAAGCCGAGCTAATATTTACTCACTTTAAAGTGGCGGATCCAGGATTTCCCAGAGGGCGTCAACCACTGAGGGGGTGCTAACATACTATTTGACCAATTTTTCCCAAAAACTACATGAAAATGAAGAATCCGTCTAAATCCGCCACTGCTTTACTTGTGTAACACCATTGGCAGATCCATGGGCTCAAGGGACGCGCGCCCCCTCCTCTTGGCCAAAATGTCTTCATTTTTATGCAGTTTTGGGGAAAAAATCATCAAATAGGTTAGCGGCCCCCCTTAGAGGTTGACACCCCTAGGAAATCTTGAATCCGCCACTTAATTCGGCTACAATTTATTGATATGAATTGTATACAACTTTGAAATGCATTGAAGTCTTGAGAGTGCGTCACTCAAAAAATGCCTCCTGAGAAATCCTGAATCCCCCAGAAGAATAAAATAAATTTAGAAATGAGTTGAGCATGCATTGGCGGATCTAAGGCCTCCCCCCGGGTCTAAATTCTTTCATTTTCATGCAGTTTTCGGGAAAAATTTGGCAAAATAATAGGTTGGCGCCCCCACCTTGGAGGATGGCGCCCCCGTCTGGGAAATCCTGGATCCGCCACTGGGTCATGGTAATATATTACGAACAATGTCCGCTCTTTCGGGTGTGCATGATTTGTACAGATACACAGTCATAGTCATATTTGGCGATAATTGCTGGTGATGATTGGAGGTTTAATTTTTTTACGCCTAATTTGATTGGGGGATGCTAGGGACGTGCCCTCTCCACCCAAAAATTCTTCATTTCCACGCAGTTTCCGAAAAATTGGTCAAATAATAGGTTGGCAACCTCTTTTTGTGGTTATCCTGGGGAAATCCTGGACTCGCTACTGGTAATGATAGATTAACTGGTAAAACAATCACAAACAAACATATTTTAAAGCAATTGACACAAGATACCCTGTTCTTTTACCAAAAATACTGGTGTCTAGTGGGACAATATTTGAACAAAAAAAAAACTTGACCTTCTCTTAAATTGCAAACAACACGCACCATGAAGAATGTCCAATTCTGACAGGTTCATGTTTAATTCTAAATTACAGAAAAACTCGAATGTATGAGAAAAAAAAGTTTTCTTTGAAGGGAAGACAGAGGAGGCGTACAAATATTTGTTTTAGCTAACTTATAAATATTGGTTCTACAAAACTCGGCTGGGTAGGTGGGTGGCAAATCTTATGAAATAAAAAACGTTTCCAGTGAATAATTACAACAGTTAAAAATTCAAAACATTCATGAAATAATAAGTATCTTACAATAACAATTTTACTTTGGTATAAAGAATAAGATGAAGGTCATTTTCAGGATTTTTATTGAAAAGAGAACAGAAAGGAATCAAGGCGACAGTCCTCCAATGAGTTCCGAGTAGATATTTCAACTCATATTCTCTCGTGCATGAAAATGAAAGAAATTTGACCGGGGGGGGGGGCGTCCGTGGCGCCCCGCTTAGATCCGCCATCCGCCTATGGTACATGGCATGTGATATTATTTGCCTACTTTTTCCCAAAACTGCATGAAAACGAAGAAATTTGGTCTATCCCCTAAATTAATGACAAAAGCCAATTTCTCCAAAATAAAAAAGCATTTGCATGAATGGCCGAAGGTGTAAGACGTATTCAATGATGAAAACAAACATCCTGTGGATGGAGTTCATAATCACATGAGGAAGATTGTGGCTGTTGTTTTTTAGCTGTTCACTGGGGGTTGACATTGTGTCTTTGTGTATAAAAACGTTGAACGTTATGGGTCTTAAAAGGGCATTGTCGTCATCTATTCAAATAAGTGAAAAGGCTTCACAACGGTTGAGGGAATTTAAAGGCCTCCACACGGTTCTAGAAATAACCACTTTTTAAGTTCAGACTGAAACGAACGAGGAAGCCCCTCTTCAAAGTTTTTAAGAAAGGAAATAGTGATATTTTTGGACAATGAGGAGATTTTCGTTACACAATCTCTTTGCTCCAGCAAGTGGACATAGGCAGAGAGTAAAAGAAAAAAAAAATCCACATGTTCAAAAGCTGGTAAGCATTTCTCTTTTAACTATATATCAAAAGAAAAACTAAAGTTGGTTCCAGGATGGTATAACTTCGTTATGAATAGAAAAGAATACATTGCTTTAAAAGTTAGCCATCAAGTGAATGAAAGATTTTGTACCAAGTCCAAAAGAAAAGCAAAGTTTTGGCAGTCTGTGTCATAACAATTGAAATTCAGTATTGACGATGTGCATTCATGTACGTTTCTGAAATGAAAAAAACAAAACTCTCTTGAGCTACAGGGCGGTTCAGGATTCTCATTATGGCTCATTAAAATGGACGGAGATGGACTTGGACCCCTGTCCTGGGATGGGACCCTGTCCCGAAAATGGCTACAGTAGCCATTTAGGGGTGGGGATCTGTCCCCTTTTGTGTACAGATTGAATATTTGGTTGTCACACTGTAGCCAGGAGGAATCCGTAGGGAATCCTTCTAGATAGGGATCCGAACCCATATCCGTCTCTGTGCATGTGAATAATCCATCAAAGGGGTCGTTAACCTTTCTGAAGGGGGTTTGCAACATGCGATTTTCCAAAATTTAATGAAATCGCATGAAATTGAGAAAATTGTGTTCCCCGGGATCCGCCATTGATCTGCAAATTAAAAATCCGAAGTAAAAGTTCATTTCAGGCCATGCTTTCTCTCGCTGACTAAAAATTAGTTTTGGTTTGTTCCTGATTGGCAGCACAACCAGAACAGCATCATAATACTCCTACAACACAAACGATAATTGTGCCTACTTTGAGTGCAGAGTAATTTTGGCTGTTCAACTCATTACCATTCATATGTACATAAATAATAGTGTATCAATACAAATGATATTGAATATGATATTGAAGATAGAATTATTTTCTTAATTTAATTAGTTATCCTTTTCGAAGATGCGTGCACAGCATTTAAAACAAATATGCAGAATTTCAGTGATATAATCTGACAATGGAATATTAGGCCTTGACGTATGCTAATTAGACAACAGATATACATGGAAGAATTAAGCTTTTATTAATTGCTATTTGTAATTTATTATGGGCTATTGTACCGAGGCTAACATCACACACATGTGGAAAGTACATATTTATCAAGCTATAAGTAGATCATGCTATTTATGGATGCTAGTTGTGAATGCATACCAATGTTTAACAATGTTTGTTGTTGGCAAAGCATTGTAAGGAATAAGTTAAGTCCAGCAATTCTTATATGTCCCTTTTGGGCACTGAACATATATATTGTTCTTATCTGGATTGACCATGGAAACATTAATATCAACTGTTGAAGAAGAAAATGTTGATTGGTCTTCTTTACGATATTTTCAGGATGATGAACTTGCTGCAGAGCAAATAGCAGGTAGGTGAACAAAAAAAATCTTTCAATTACAAGTTGGCCAGTGATTAGTTAAAACAAATAAGGGAACCAACCTTCAAAAATAAAAACAGACACATGAGCTTAAGGATATCTGGCAAAGTTTGTGTGGCACTTGGAGGTGACTCTGGAAAAGCAGACTGTTATGACGAACAGGACATTAATTGGAATCCCCGAAAAAGAACTGTTGGCTACAAAATTAAAGACAAATTTCATCGGCTTACAACATAAAACTCTTCACATTATAACATACGACAGCTTGTTTTCATTCACCACAGATTTTAAAGAGGCGTTTGCCATGTTCGACAAGGATGGAGATGGTGAAATTAGCATCAAAGAACTAACAACAGTGATGAGAAGTCTCGGACTTAATCCGACTGAAAGTGAAATTGTAGAAATTATGGCCAATCTGGATTTAGACGGTAGTTACGTTGTGCATTATGTAATATTATCAAAGATACATACTGGGGAAAGGATCTTTTCCATTGTGTCAAGGTGGACTATTCTAAATAGACCATCATATGATTTTGTAAGAATGTCTAGTTGTAAAATGTTGTTTTTGGCTCAAATTCACTGTATTTCGGGCAAATTAGTTAATTTGTTCTGTTGCTCGTGTTTATGGTCAATTTCGTTCCACTCAATTTATTTTACGCTGAACAATTTTGAAAAGACTCCTCGTAATTCGCCACATGGTTCAAAATTTCTTCCAATTTCAGAACCCACCCCCCCACAACATGGTAAATTATCAGGTCAAAAAATGTCTGTGATGGTTTAATACATTGGTATGCTGTAGATTTCAGTGTAACTTTTGCGGGTTGATTTTGTTCAGGTAATGGGAAAATATCCTTGGAGGAATTCCTTACCGTCATGCTCAATAAAATGAAGTTACTTGACACGGAAGAAGAAATCAGGAAGGTTTTCAAAGTTTTCGACAAGGTAACATTTATCTTTTGCATTTTGTCAAAGTTACACAGTCTCTGAATCAAAATATTCTTTTAAAAAGCTGAAATCCACGACATTTTCTTTTCCCTAATTTAGAGTTTGCCTCATTTTTTTCGTCCCTAGGATGGAAACGGGTATATATCAGCCTCCGAACTGCGTTACATGTTGACACACATGGGCCATAAATTCAGTGAAGAAGAGGTAGAGGAGATGTTAAATGCGGCCGATGTCAACGGAGACGGACAACTCGATTATGAAGGTTTGTTGTGTTACAGCACATGTGAGGTGGGGGGGGGGGGGGGGGGGGGTGGGGGGGGGGGGAGGGACCC
>JBCAUG010145308.1:0-36387 GCA_038406175.1 Haplosyllis leylae | reverse complement strand
TTTCAATCGTTTTCTGTTTTTTTTTTGTGTGGGGGGGGGGGTACATTTTGACGCTTGACTTGCTTAAATCACATCAGTCTTGCATAGAGGTGTTTCAACAATTAGGACAGTGTCTAAAGTTTTCAGAAATTTTACCAACCCAATTGTGAGTAACAGAGATTACAATTGAATTACTCAAAAATAAAATGTTCATTGTCGGCAATTTTCACTAAGACTTATTTCATTTGTTCATGTGAATACAAAAAAAAAAACCGAAGTAACTAACGTGTCTTAGCGAACCTCTCAGCACTCTACGTTTAATCGCGCAGATATTTTTGGGTCAGTCGCTGTCAGATCTTTTATTTCATGGGAAGAAACAGACCAGTCTTTGCGAGTCAAGGATCAAGATTGGGATGTTGTATTCAAAGAAATACTCGAGTGTGTAGAGATAGTAAGGTTCACATTTGATGTTGGACGCAGATTTTGAAAAATTTCATTCAGCAGTTTTGCTTGATTTCTAACAGAATAGTGCATGCTTCAATTTATTCTGTTTGCGCCTGTTGAACTAAACAAAGCAGTTGTACAAAACATGCTATCTATCAAGTCAAGATAGTCTATCTTATCAGTAAATATTCAGTTGATAAATTACGTTCTTTGTGCCCAACGGACAGGCCAGCACGTCGTTCATGAAGTTGAATGCCTCATTATGTGACAAAAAAAATAATAAGAAGTACATTGATGATAAGTTTATCGCTGAAATCAATTCGAGAAACTCTGGAGGAAGTGGCAGGTGCTGAATTCAATTTTGCCGACAAATGCGTCATCTTTGCGACGAACTGGTGTAAAAAGTAAATCAAATGTCAAACTGGAAGAGATATTCTGACAAAATGAAATACCGAAGCTGATCAACGAGACCTTAAACAAATGATACCCTTTGTACTACCAAACTCTTTTGGTTTGCGGTTGTGATATGATTAAAAATCAAGTGAATTTCGAATTACATTTTCCTCTGCTTTTCTATTTCAGAAAGTATTGAACTGCATAGCTTCACAGTGGGCGAAAATACTCCTTTTATCAAATATATGAAGGTGTATGAATGTTCAGACAATAACAAGAAACCGCTATCTTGGTTGAACATCTCATCTCCCCCACCAGGACTCGCACTGTCGCAGAACTACCAGATTGTTCTTGAGGCCGATGTAGCCCTGCACGCTGAGGATTTCAAGATGGTTTTTCGCACTCGACTTGGCGGCAAATGGTGAGATTATAATTTCGCTCTTCATGTTGTTACGACATTACGAAGAAATATGTTCTCGATATAACGAAGGAAACATTCTTGGAGCAGACATTTCAAGTATTTCTCACTTCCCTGACATCACGAGTATTCAAATGTGAAGTTTAAATTGAATCTTATTTTTAATTCCCTGCATAGGACCATTCAAAAAGTTCATGTTCCATCATGTCTCAAGACAGCACAATTCATTTTGAATCAATATTTTACTACAGAAATAACGTACACCCTTTCATATTCATGATGATCTGTATCAAAACTATATTGATTCCTGTGACAGTGTGTAAAACAATGACAAGAAGGCGAGATGCATATCAAATATATGGTATCTTTTCTGTACTTTTCCTTCTTTTGACGAAATTTTTAATTAAAGAAATGTGCAAGAAGTCCAATTGTTGGCACCTTCACTTTCCTGCGACTGCGAGTCATACCTCTTTCGTAGCTAAGAGCCCGTCCTTCGTATGGGTGTCTTGTCATTGTGATATCATCGTCATTAAGACCGATGGTATGACTAAGCGTTTAGGCTTAATCTGAAATCGATTGTTTCATTAAACGTTGCTCCGAATTTCTTAGTATTCCTCTTTGTGGTATCTGTAAGTATTTGAATGAAGGAAATGTTTATTTTATCATTAGTGATTGTTCTTAACATTCATATTTAACATGTCATTGATGGCTGGTTAGAGTCATCTTAGTGGTTGATTGACGGTTTTTGCCCCAAAATTTTGGGCCTGTGGTGGAGACCTACGAAGGCCTTTTGTGGCTCAGTGACTGTACATGGGGTGAGGATTCTACTTGGAGCTGGTGGGGACACCTCAACATAACATTATGTAATCAAACTTTTTTGAAGATCTTGTAACCTAGCATGGTGGGGACACAAAAACCTAATTTTGATGCCCTCATGCCCATGGTGGGGACACAAAAACTTAGTTTATATTGCCGTCATACCCTCGCACCCATGGTGGGGTCACAAAAACTTAGTTTATACTGCCCTTGCACCCTCCCACCCTTGTGCTCTCCCAATCTTGTGCCCTCTCACCCTTACATCCTCCTGGCCTCTTGCCCTTGTGCTCTCTCACCCTTGCACCCTCCCACACTTACATCCTCCTGGCCTCTTGCCCTTGTGCTCTCTCACCCTTGCACCCTCCCATCCTTGTGCTCTTTCACCCTTTGTACCCTCTTGCCCTTGTGTCCTCTCGCCTATGTGCCCTCCTGCCCTCCCGCCCTCTCACCTTGCACCCTCTCGTCCTTGCACCCTCGTGCCCAAAAATGAGCCACCTCGTGAAACTTTCACCAATGACTATTTATACATGACGTGCAGCTTCCTATCAATCATGTTATCAGCAAAATAGTGCTGCACCTAGTAGCTGCTTGGATAACTAATCACCAGCATATATGAGTGAATGTAGAAAGTTTTCTAAATATTTTTAAATTTAGACTTCTTTTCATACTGTTTTTGTGATAAAACTGCAAGATGATGATTAGAAGTTTCATATCAATTCATTTAAAAAGTCAAAATATTGATTTAGAGTTGATAAACAGGACTTGAAAAGTGAATGGAATTTTACATTGTCACATGTTAGTTTTCCAAGCTGCCACCAGGTTTTTCTGCCACATAGGAATATATAGACAGTGATCCATCTTGTCCTTTTGTTGTCTTTGCTTTCACTGCGTGATATTTCTTTAATGCTGTGCCGAATGTGAATGTCCATTGATAATACAGCAAATATCTCATGCCTTTCACGTTTCCTATCGATCTGTTCGGAACAGTTCCTTAATTTACTGGCAGCCCACAGTAGAATCTAAACTTTGCGGCCACTATATTCGGCGGTCACCTCCTGCTTGAAGCCACAGATCTGTTGACGCGTACCCATGATATTAATTCTTTTAAGGTAAATACACACTAATTAACCGTAAAAGATAGCTCCTTCTGTATTGTATTTTCAGGGTCAGATTGGACTAGAGCCGGTTATAGTGAACGGACTGTTATCAGCGGACTTCTACTGTCGGGCCTGCGAGAACGTTATCTTCAAAGGACTCAACCTCACATTCACAGGTATGAACGAACGCACGAAACGCGGCATCTCCACGTTTAATATGGTGCTACTGTGTTGTCATTGTTTCTGTAAAATGACACCAATCCTAATTCTTACAGCAGGAACTCGCACATTTTATCGAATCAGTGTGTTCGTTAATTTGCAGTAGAAACCAAAATGTGTTACTTTTATGGGTTAACGTTGGCGGACATCGCTAAGAATAGGTAGAGTGTCCATTTTTTGTCAGTGCTAACCCAATGATATTTCTAAGAGCTTAGTGGAAAGGGAATCTTAAAAATGAACTTTTCTTTTTTGTTCAGGACATCAAAGTGTGATCGAAGCGTTATCTCGGAAGGGTATACACGCGGTGGATGTCAACCAATCAGTTGTCACGGAAAACTCGTTACTTAGCAACGCACCATTCAAACTGGTGAGTATTTTTGCAATACAAAAAAAAAACCCGCTTTCCCAAAATAGTTTTGATTGCAAGTTATTGTCGTTTCGTTGCAGGGTTGTCATATGAGCATGATTGACGCGTTGATGCGTGTTCATCTCAACGAACTCGTCAGTGTAGAGAAAGTAGTGCAGGCTGTCCGAAGGTAGGGCGATAATACACACGAACCTCCAAATTTCGACCACCATCAATTTAACTGAAAGGTGGTTGTCAAGAAATTAAAAAAAAAAAAGACCATGAAGCACGGTTGGGGGGCCGTAAGTATTTTCTGATAAGAAAAATTACAATTTTGCTGTTCAACTTACTAGGAACTTCAGATGATCTTTGCGGAAGCTTCACACGAGCCTACTTTCAATGTAGATCTACTTTCAATCAAGTACTAATGAAGTTCCAATGAAGTATATTTGCATACACAGCATGATACTTTAGCTTCTTACGGTGACTGCTTTGAACGCCCCTGATCCACGTTATCTTTTCCTTAGAAGTACATCGATTTACGTATTGGATTTCTCTTCTTTGTGTTTTAGCTGACAAAGACCGAGTGAAAAACATCACAAAACAACCAGATCTCTGATCTCTGAATGCCAATGCGTAAACAGGCAAAAATGTATAGAAAAGAATGCAATGTATTTTGAATTACAAATGAACACAAAGTGTACATTTCTGTTGTTTTTCTGTAGATTCGCGAGTTGCAACGCTTCACGAGAACTTCCTTTCGATGCGGAAGACGCCTTGTTGTTCTGGATCAACAAAATCTGTTGCTCTGTCAAACAAAGGATAGAAAAACAGGTAAATGAAACGGACATTGCTACTGTTTTACTGTGTTGGGTTTTGTTTGCTACGAGTTGAATTTAGATCACAACTTCATTGAATAATCCTGGTTCACACGTAACGAAATACAGCCTGATAACAAATGGGTTGCATGTATTCCTATCGTGCTGTTGACAGATGACGAAATTACTGAGTGTAAACACCCTCATTTCTTCCTATGAAACCCATTTTGTATATAGGGCTGAACTTAATCATTTAGTCTTTTTTCCTCCCTTTTCAGGAACCACAGATTAAAATCGACATTCCACATATGGATGACTTACTCAAGGATATCAATGATGGTTGTTGCTTGGCAACTGTAGTCTCATTTTACTGCCCTAATTCACTGAGAGTACAAGGTATGTTCATGAAACCTGCTGAAACCGTTGCCCAGCCCACTTCCTGGGTTGCCTAAAGTAGCAGCTGTTTATTCGCAAATGAATGTTAAGAAGTAGCACTACGTCCTGTATAAAGTTTTGTTTCAGTATTACA
This sequence comes from Haplosyllis leylae, assembly GCA_038406175.1. Classification (NCBI taxonomy): domain Eukaryota; kingdom Metazoa; phylum Annelida; class Polychaeta; order Phyllodocida; family Syllidae; genus Haplosyllis; species Haplosyllis leylae. The sequence continues at coordinate 31,328 of JBCAUG010145308.1, read as the reverse complement.
TTACAGATACGGTCCATTGTCATGAATGTTTTAAAGGCGTCCAATTGTTACAAAATTCAATGACTTTTGACAGTTATCACTAGAATTTAAATAACGTAATGATTGTGATTAATAAGTTGCTGTAAAGTGGCACTAACCGTTCATATTACATTGCAGACATCGAGCTGCACAGTTCGGTCGGTATCGGTGATTCCTTGCACAATCTGCAACTGTTGATTGAGTTTTGCGCAGCGCAGCTCCTATCGGAGCGCGTACTTCACCTCACGATAAACGATCTGTTCCACTCCCACCATGACCTCAAACCAAACCTCCTTGTGTTCCTCGCCGAGATGTTCCACCAGTTCGAAGTGGCCAGACCCGAATGCGTTACGGGCGACGGTGAGTACTTGCCCGCGTATTTGGTTTCTCTGGAGTACTTCTGTAAGGCACCAGTCGGCACCAGTCAAATCTGCAGAAATAGTATGAGTACTCAAAAAAGGAGATTATAATGTACAGTCTTTCTTTGAGTTTGCGGAACCCAGTTTCACTGAAAGAGGTTATCTCCTAATTGGTTCATGTTCAATATTGAAAGTGTTAATTGGCAAGTAAACTCCTAAAAGAGGTATTTGTTCTGGAAACACTGCACTCAGTACAGTCCTTGTTATATATACTGAAGTTTATTTGGTTTATTTTTCCACCCAGATGGAAGGCCTGGAACGAGTAAGAAGCAGCAGAAAGGTCCGACGTCGTCGTCAGCGAGTCGTCCGCCAATCCCGATCAGCAACGCTACGAAACGAAGCTTCCAGCAGGGTGTGATACAAACAGAGTACGCACCGGACCCGCAGAAAACACCCAGTCCCAGGTACAGTAACACGCAGGCACCGTTACAATAACACCCAGTCACAGGTACAGAATCAGCCAGTCCCAGTTGTAGCACTTAACAGGTACAACAGATGCAATAAGACCCAACCAAACCTGTACACTGAGACCCAGTCCCAGGTACAGCATCAGCCGATGACAGCTGAAGTACTTCATTTAATATCATGCACAAGAAGACACAGTCCCAGGTACATTAATACCCAGTTCCAGATGCAGTATCACCCAGGCTCCGGTACAGTGACACCGAATCCCACAGAAAACGCCAAGTTTCGGACAGAGTATCACCTGTCCCAGGTACAGTTTCTCCCAGTGTCAGATGCAGTAACATGCCCTGTGTATAATAACATCCAGTCCCAAATATAGTAACACTCAGTTCAAGGTGTAGTAGCATGCAGTCCCACAGAACACGTCCAGTCCCAGGTAGGATATCATCCAGTCTCAGATACAGTAACACACCCAGCCTGGGGTACAGTTCAAGGTAAAGTAAAATACCCAGATCCAGGTACAGTAGAGCTTAAAGAAGGATACACATATTTTCAACACACGTTCTCGATGTAAAATGTGGTTACATCGTATGTAGTTGTAAATACATTGCCATTAATGGAGTACCAAAAATAAACAGTGGTAATGCCTTTTGTTCAATAGTGCCGGTGTTGCTCGACAACCGTTGTTACCAAAACGATTACAACAGAGAAAGAACAGCCTGGACAACAAACGAGGTCAGTCAGAAATATCTACATATTAAAACACAATAAAAAAACTGTTTGAAGAGAGGTTCACTTCAAATCTTGTTAACTTGTTCGAATCTCACGAACAACCTGATGTTCACTGCAAAACTTGCTACTTGGTGATAATTCCTGACACAATCGGACATAATCGTTTGTATTTTGTTGCAGATGATCGGGAGTCAATCAGACAGTCAGTGCAGGCTTGGCCGGACAACCCGGGACCACACGGCAACCCACACCCGAGGTATCCTACTTCACGCGTTCTGTGTTAACAAGCGAAATATTTACCTCGTAGTAACGTAGTTCTGCAGCACAAATAAAGTGGCAAAATAATTGTTTATATGACAGATACTAAAGGCAAAAACAGGTGTTTATTGAGATATCTTAACAAGTAGATGTCTCAAATAAATAAGATGGACACTTTGGAATTAATGCTCTTAGGTGAACATGAACATCGAAAGAGATATCGTCGGAGTGGTAATAGCTGTTTATAATTTTTCCAGTCTGGGTGAACCGACCGGTAGAAGCAGTCAGAGTAGTTCCAGGAGCGGAGGGAGTACTACGCTGCTCGGGAACGTCTCTATAGACAGCGACGCGAGCCTTGACTTGACGGCCTATTCCAGCATCGACCTCGGCAGTGAGGAGGAGACTCCGCGCCCGTACGGCTATCAGTCCGACCGCAACCCTAACATCACCGACCCCCACCACCCGGACTACATGGAGCTAGAGAACGTGCCGTCCAGGGTGTCGTCAGCGGGAAATCCCGGACATAGAACCGCAAGTCCGGCCAGGACTGCCAAAGGAAACTCTCACCCACACAGTGGGAATCCGCATCCTCATCGTGGAAATCCCCACCCAAAGGGAAACCCCCACCCTCGAACAGGAGGAAATCCCGATCCATCCCAACATAATCAACCCTTAGAACCTTTAATGCCTGCAAAGTTAAAACCCGCAAAGGAAAAGACTTCAAACCACACAAAGGCGGTAGAAAGTGGAGAAAAGCACGTGATCAGCCCCACTTCCGGTGTAAGCAAACCCACGTCTTTGTCATTGACTAAAACGAGCGCTGCGCGGGAAAGCGACAGTGACTCTACACCAGATGAGGAATACCAGACTCCATCTGTTGAAAATGTGCCATTCTTTGACGAAAAATCTGTGATCAATCAACAACAACAAAGCTCTAGTTCAAATGGGACGAGTACAGCAAATGGTGGTAATAATAATAACAAATCAAAACAGTTTGAAGCGTTCTACGTGAACGTGGACGACCCTAATTACGGAATGGCTGGCGGTGTGCCGGGGACGAGTAAGAGTAGAACAAGCAGTCGTGCGAGTGAGCAACCGGCACGAAGCTTCGTGCTACACGACCAAGCGCACGGTACGCGACAGAGCGCCCTGGCCGCCGGGATACCCGTAGTGGACAGCCCGCCTAGAGGCACCGGCACCACCCGGACCGGGAGGGGAGCTCCGACTCCAGACCACCGCGTTCTGAGCCAGAACCACGTGAATATCCGGGAGGGCTCCGACTACGAACTACGGAAGATCAGAGCCGATCACCACGACAAGGAAAACGTGCGTAACGCTGCCGACTCCTTTTATCTATACCAGCGGACAGAATCAGCCGAACAGAGACTCGATTCCATTGATTCCCGATTCGATTCTCTGGAGCCGTCGCGACTTGACTCTGTTGAGCGCCCGGACTCATTGAACGTGATGAGTGGTAGTAGGACTAGTGGAAAGTCGGTAGGGGAGGGGGACTCGCCCAGCCCCGTCACCAGCTTTGCGCAAATCAAAAAGCAGAAGGATAACGGAGAGATCCCCCAGAGCATGTTCTACTTGCACGGGAACCCCTCACCTCAGAAAACTCCCCATCCGGACCTCAAGAAGGAATATCAGCAGAGAAAAGGTACGTTTTATATTGCAAATATGGTTCACTTTGGCCATGCCATAACTGTTACTGTTCGAGATAGAAATATTTCAAAACTACGGTGTGGTGGGATGCTAAAAGCAGAGCGTCATTTCAGAATTTATGCTCAGTAGCTTAACTTAACTGCCAATGCACAAATCCAGGTAGGCCCAGTGCAATTCAGTAACCCAGCTTTAAAATGAAAACTGTACAAATTCATATTACTGAATTTCAGATTACAAAATGGAAGTAACTTTAATGCAAATGTTACAATCAAAATTGTTTTACTGTTTGTAAATTTACAACACATGTTCTAGAGTAAAATCTTTAGGCTCTTGACCAAAGTTTGGATTTGAAAATATGAATTGTGGTGGGAAACCATTATTCATTCCCTGGATCTTTACTTTGGCCCAAAGTTTGGGCTGGTAGCCTTGCTGGGTTACCAGCTGCTGATACTAGGTAGCCCGAAACTTTTTCTGGTAGCCTGAGGATACTTGTCTACGCAAGTTTCCCTTTGATGTGTGAAAACCAGTTGCATGACACCAAAGGGAACCTCACCAGATCCCAAAGTGACTATGTAAACCATTCACCATGATCCCTGATGATCCGCTACCTATCCCGCTCCTGGTGTACCGTGAAAATTTTTGAAATCACAAGTAATTGGTCCCAATCTCGATCCAGGTCCAGTTCCCTGTACCGGTACTACCCTATTACATAGTATCCTGAAAAGTCAGTGAGGGTAACAAAAACGTGAAGTTTCATCAAAGTTAATTTGTACATTGCGTTTCAACCAGGAGTGAGTTACAGTCGATAAATTGCATTCTATCAATAGAGTGTATGTCCCAAGTCGTGATTGTTTCGAAAATGAGACACGGGTGCAGTGTGTTCGTCCATCGGGTACAATTAATAGAGAAGGCGCAAGTCTTGTCTTGGTGTAACTGTGTTGAACCAAATTATTCGACACTATGTGAAATGTAGTTAACCTTGTCGCCTTTTATTGAAGTGAAAACGAGTCCTCAAACTAGTCCGGTTAAGAACGTCAGGAGTCACGCCTCGGGCAAGAAGACGCAGTTCACGCTGCCCAATCAGACCACGTGGCAGGTGACGGCTCAGAAAAAAGCGGAAGTGGGTGACGACTCAAACAAAACGGCACCATCGCAGTCCACGCCCGATGTACCCCTCTCGTCAGAACTAGTCGATATCAGGTCAGCACAAAATAACGGCATTTGTTACCCGAATGTACATTGCTTTGATCTTAGAAAGAAGCTGCAACAGTTTCCATCCAAATGTATATATTTTTAAAAATGAGTAAACTTACGACTAAATTTTATCCCAGAGGTACTAACCATTCTTTTAAAAGGTAACCTAATCAGGGCCCCAAATACTGTATGTTTACTTTCCTGCCCAGATAAGTCGCCGGCAAAAATTAAATCAGTAATGAGAAAATTGCAGCATGTACAAGGGAGAGACTTGGAAGTGTGAATTTATGTGGCATATGATTTGCAGGCTGCGGTTAGAAGAGCGGCGGAAACAGATGGAGCAAGAGAAGCGACGGATGGAAGTTCAGTGGAACAAACAGAAACAACGTATCGGCAAACAAGCCTTCATGCAGGTACATAGGAACCTCCTTTGTTAAGCCATCTGGTTTTATTTACAAAGATTTTTTTTTGTCGAAATGAACAGGTAAACTCAAATTCTTAGTCTGCCGAAGCAGAGTGTGACTGAAATACAGTGTACAGTGTATGTTTATGTGTGGAATAGCATGTGCAGAAAATATAAGGACTCCCCTTCCTCCCCCATAAAAAGCTACCTGGTGTCACACAATAAAAACGGTGGTTGTCCTTTAACTTGGGCATAGTTCCATTTATTATCCAAAGGGTACAGAGGTACACAGGTACTTACTAAGTGGCATCTAATACTAGTAGTACTTTTCCTGGTTAATAGTAGGCTGAATATGAGATGAATATTTATGAGGGCTGTGTCAATGCATACTCGGACACGGGGATACGTTCGTTTTCGAGGGAAAAATTTAGATTTGGATTGATAACTCGGATCACTACAAACTGAAAATCACGGGACACAATACTGGTGAGCAATCTTGTTTGAACAGTCCCTGTGTGTGTTTCAGGTTGTGAGTAAATCGAACCGGTTGGATGAGAAAGCAGAAGGAGAACCGGACATCGCGGAGAAACCTGTTGATGCGAAACCTCCACCGACGCAACCACTGAAGCGCGAGGTCACACCTGATAGGTCAGTTACCAATCAAAGGTCTTGTTGTATCCTTGGACACAAAGCGCCAACGACATTGGTCTAAAAAGTGACAAAAATCCTCTTCATTAAACCTTGATGTCTAAGTTGACTCATATATATTATGGCAAGTGGTCAAACTTACAGGCCATGTTTTCGAGCTATGGTATAAGCGTTGGACTGATATTGTGCATATTTTGTTGTGTTGGTCTGTGTGACCCCAGTATTGTATTAATTCTATGAGTCCTGATACAAGATCAAATTCGGATACAGCATGTTCATGTGCAATAGCCATAGCCATCAAATTAAAACATAACGTAGTGTCATCGTGTCAGTAGCACAACGGTTATAATTTGTAAAATCAATAGTTTTGAACCTTATCAAAAATTTGTTATCGGACATGTCAAGTTCAAGTTCAGCAAAAGTGACCTTTAATCTTGTAGGCCGCGTTGAAATGGATTGATATTGAGTTTTTGTTACACTTCGAGACAGTCTATGAAACTTTTTATTCGCCTTTTCAGGCCAGTGCGAAAAGCTTCATCAGAAATGAGTCGCAGTGGTGGTCAAGGTGTTGAAGGCAAAACACCGGAACCAGTTACAACGAAGGAAGGGGACGCAAGGTAACTTTAGAAGCATGACCATTGTTTTGTTCAGAAGACAAAAATAGCTAAGTGTTCCGTGTTTAACATACTAAAATAGTTCACTTCCCACGTTACGACCACCCACGAACATGTTTCTAACCATTGAGACTATCAAAGTCATTTTCAAAAGCATTTTTTTTCAAAGAGCTAAAACTTCATGTAAACGGTTGTTCCAGGCCGAGAGCAGGTTCTACAGAGAAGGGTTTTTCCCGGCAGAACATCCAGGATAAGATCGACTCGGTGCGGCAGAAGTGGGGTTTCAGCGGAGGTGCAGGGGACGGTGAGGGCGTGACGGGAGCGCCGGCCGCCACAGGGAAGACACCGCGCCCCAAGTCTTATGCCGGAGAAGGGGACGATGGTGAGTGGAAGCCAATATTACTGTGCATGTTCAAGATTTCAGTGCTCGATAATGTAAAAACAAGGAGGAACGACTACACATTGTAATTTCACGAAGCAAAATTTATTCAGTTTCAGAACCATCACGTGATGCGCGTGCGGCCAGTGAACCACACCCTACTTCCACCATATCCAGTGCGATGTCATCCTCAGCACCAGGAGGAGCCACCATACAGGAAGCACCACCTTCTCATCGTGCACCTTTACCACAGCAACCAGTCACAACCCATCAACAACAACTAACAACAAGAACGCATCCTCAGACGCACCCTCACATGGCGCCACCTCCTAGTGTCACTGCACCCGTTTCCATACCAGCAAGTGCAGTGCCATCATCACAGGGACACCCGGAAGTCCCACCCACCACCACTACAGTCAGTCACTCTATGTCAGGAAGCTTCGAAGCCCAGAAGGATTACTCGCAGTCACTGGACAAACTCAACTCCAGTCTCTCCGAACTCCAGGGTGAAATCATGAAACTGTCGCTGTCACACAACACGACGACGACGAACAGCCACCCACAGTCAGTACACCAACACCCACAACACCCTCCCGCCCCTTCCGCCCCACACCATATTCGCCCAGAACCATCTGGTGGGGAACCTGATGTCGTCAGTGCTCGCAGCGTCCCAGCAGAGGGAACCAATCAGAGTTTAGGTAGGTGCAAGTTCGATATTCTGTACAATTTGGTCTAAATAAATGTTGGTATCAAGTTTACAGATTTAAAAGATATTAAACACAAAAGAAATTTTGATTTATTCATTTTGGTGAGTGGGCTGGAGACATTTACAGTAATGTCAGGGAGAAATATTGACTGTATTTCGTCGTCAGTAATGAAAAATACGACAATAGTGTGAGCTTAAAAAACTGCGGAAGCGAATATTGCATGCACACACATATAATCTCCTGTACTTTATTTATATACATGTATTTGATGTATACTTGCAGGTCACATGTCGCACCCACAACCAGTCATGCCCGCTATGGCGCCGCACCCATACCCACAGCCGGGCTACCCAGGCTTCATACCCGGCCAGTACCCAGTGGGGTACGTGCCCTACCCGACCATACCCCCAACACAGCCGTACGTACCTCCTCCCATAGGGTACGCGGCGTACCCACCCGGTAGCGCAGGGTACTACCCACAGATGGGATATGGCGCAGGACCGGGACACCAACAGGTGAATGAAAACCTTTCTGTAAACTGTCGCAGTGATTTATTGGTACTAACTTTCAACCAATTTTTGTTTTTCTCCCGTTACCCCTGTGTCACAGAGAATCCTTAAGATGATACTTAGCTTTTGAAAAATTGTACAAAAATCACTACTATTTTAAAATTCCAATTCAGCCTATCCATTTGAATTACATATTCACATTGAATTTTCCATGGCGGATAGATGGGCATGTCTTATGTTACAAATTTTGTAAATGAACCACGAACATTCTTTCTGTGTACTCATATTTTGCGCTGTTCTTTTGACGTTTTCAGGCGCCACAAGCTCATGCAGTGACGTCACAACCATTTGCAACATCACAGCCTACACAGGTACACCAACATCCAGCGGCGTCGGCAACAACAGCAGCAACATTCCACGCGTCGTCAGAATCAGCGTTCGTTCCACTCTCCACGCAGGCGCAAGCCATACCGTCACCATCATCCACTACTCACCACCAGAGGCCACCATCAGCCGGATATGAAATGACGTCATCAGGTATACATCTATTCCACAATAAAGTTGTAAGGAATATCTTTCCCAATTACTAATTTCGCCGTTTCGAGAGAATGGTATAATGATTTTCATTCAAAAACCAATCACAAAAATGAAATCGTTGCTATGTTAGTTGAATCATAGCAACTGTCAAAGGAAGATTTAGCATCATCATTGATGTCTCTAGGCATTCACTTACCGTCAAAGTCACCATTTTTTTGTGAGCAGTGGCACTTTTGATCTTAAAACACTTTATATCAACAACAGGAATACTTTCAACCTATTTTAAACAGAAATAAAAACGAAGACTTTGCCAGTCAGTGTGAACCAGGTTTTACAAGTCTGTAGCCTTGGTCCTTACGTTCTTCAATCGTTTATTGTAGGTCACAGCATGTCGTCATCACGTCACAGTATATCGTCGTCAGGTCATCCTGACATCTCATCACCAAAACACGACGTCATGTCTGCGTCAGACCACTCAACGCATTCTGTTCCCCCGTCACCAGGTAACGGTTCTTACATCACAGTTTAAATGTTGAAACTGTTTTTATTGTGGCCTAGAATGTACTAGCTCTTGCTTACAACATTGCAGCGAGCAACCGCTGTGTACATATTAATTTCTGTGTGAGCTTCTACGCGTTAGAATTGTTTTTCATGTATAAATTTCACAGTTGACCGATAGACCTCTTGTTTCAGGTGTGAGTAGTTCCATAACATCACCGCCTCCAAGAATCTCTCCTCTCGACAGTAAGATTACCAGTCCGTACACCGGAGTCACCAGCCCATACGTGGATCCGCCACTTAGTGCCAACAGAGGTTAGTACATTTCTTGAATGGTGAATGGCGTGAAAAAGGCGAAATACATGAAAATAATTGTGAAATACGTCGTTAGTACTTGTCCCGTGGCATTACAACCTGTTTGCAAGATTTTCGTTGTACATCCTAGCTTAAATATGTTTTGTATCGGAGCCCTGTACTTACACCTTCATTTCATTAGTTTCATTTCCAAAATTCATTTTTGTTTTAAGTCGTTTCACCTGGTTTTTATTGGAATATTTGTGCAGGAGAATATTTCTTCATAAAACTCAGTGGAATAAATTCTATTGAACTGTCTCATGTTACTCCAAGTAAATTATAAAATTAGATTTTTCTGTTCTCTTCATTCTTTCAAGTTTTTCAGTTTGTTTGATTTCCCTTAAGTTCCCAACAGCTAAAGAATGGCTCTCGTACCAGTGTAGTATTTTGTCCTGGTCTGCTGTTAATTTTCGAGTTATCCAGCTCTGCTACTTTTACGGTCTTTCATGTAAAAATGCACGGTGCATCATCTCAAATTTGACTATCGAACTGCAGAAGAAAGGAACCAATTGTCTCGGGAAATGGATCTCGTTCGACCCGTAATGTATAATGGGTCTCGCTAGCCATGAGTTAAAAGTGCTCGTGAATGATTCTGGCGCACAGAAGTCTATTCATTGTGACAAATGTGCGTTGCAACCAAACTTGTTAAAACGGGACCGAGTGTAATTAACTGGTAGTGGTTGACTAGATAGAGTGGAGTGAAAATGTATTTGATTCTATTTTCAGTTCAAGCGATGCACAGCGCAGATATCTCTGCGGATCCAGGACAGTTCTGGATATCCAGATCACCGAGCAAACCGGAAACCAAACCGTTCCCGGCCCCGTTACCTGACGTGAGTTCCGCTCAGTAGTTTAGACAAACGAATTTGGCTACGTAACGTAATCATAAACATCACTAATAAACTCTTACCGCTGTTTCATGGCGAAAGTTCCACATGCCTGTAATTAAAGAGCAATCACCTTGTGGTCAGTCTTTGTTGTCTCAGACCAAAGTACCCAAGGTCTTCATTGCATGACACAATTGCACTTTCCAAGCTGTCACGAAGAAGGGTCACTTTGAAAAGGATGGTAAAAAACTGAACTCTATACCCATAGTTTTCTTATCGAAATTCTAAACCTGATCGATTTATGCCTGATTTTTGCTCCCAAATTAATAATATGACGTCGTGACGTTAAACGTTCAACACAATGCTGGCACGTAAAATGGTGTCATGACGTCACTGATAAAGATCTCAGCTGATTGGCCTCCTAATTATCAAGAAACTGCTATAACGTTCCCCAAATCCCCTGGACCTCCCCACTCAAATCAATCACTGTGCTGACTCTATTGTCGAAAAACATCCTAACCTTAACCCTTCAATGACCCATGTGTTATCTTGATTTCACAAATTTTCTTGTGTAAATGTTATGGATTATTCTCAGAAGAAAACTATTGGTATATAATTTAGGTTTGAAGGAAGAGAATGATTAGAAATATTTAATAGCGTGTATTTTGTATTGTGCCACAGGAGGGCGCTGGCATTGCGAGTTCGACGGACGGCGAGGGAGACGATGAGATGTCGTCGTCCGGAACAGGCTTCTTCATCAGCTTCGACAACAAAACTCCCAAACGACAGAAGCCCAAACTCAAATCCAGGGAGAAAAAGGTAAAACACGAACCACTGTAAGATGTTCTAGTAGCTCAGTCACGATGTGTGAAGGGTTCTTGAAGTTAGGAGAGTTTAGATACGTATCTATGTTTTAGAAGGTCGCTTTAAATGTTGTGAAATCTCCAGGGAGAAAAAGACTTCTGCTGTTCGACTATTTAAATTTTTTTTTCATTTCTGCATACTTAAATTTCTTTCCAGTTTCTTTAGTCTTTTAAATATTTTTTCGAAACATTTTGGATTGAACTGCTTTGCGCTTTTTTCTTAAATGTCGTTTACTCGGACAATCCTTGTCCTCTGCAAAACTTCGGGTTTGTTTTATTATTTGAGTGTTTGTTTACGGGTTTGTTTACTTGTCGTTTGGACGAACAGACCTCCGCTGGTACGGAAACGGAATCGAGTCACACGGTTAAAATGTCTTCGTCGATGGAAGGCGCTGTTCCTCCGCGGGCGGCATCTACCCCGACACCCCCGCCACCGGTACCCGCTGCTCCTTTCGCCGCGAACCGTGAAGTCTCGCCTGGGCTCCTCGGGGAAGGTGACGTCGCCGCCACCGTGTTCACCAGCCCCTCGGCACGGACTCCAAACAAACATTCCAAGGCAAGACAGAATAATAAAACCATGGTTCTATTGAACAAGGACGTTACTGAGCAGTGGAACCCATTTTGAGTGACACTTTTCTTCTTTCTACGATAGTTTGTACTGCGCGACGTTTTATGCAAACGACCTTCAACGGTACTATGCCTGTAATAAGAGGGTGTCGCTCAAGTCAGGTTTAGTGTATTACAATGTTAGCGGTGTTTGCATGATGCGCGCATGAATGTTTAGCGAAGGTTTAGCACACGTATAATGTTGCACAGTGGTGACACTAGTCACACATGTAACGAGGATAACAATCTCGTAACTGAATCGAAGACATAGATCCTTGGCCCTTCACTTTTAGTGTTTTACATATGTGGGTATAGTCTGTAGCACTAAGGATCAGCAGCAGATCCAGAATTTCTCTTTTGTCAAAAAAGTGGCAAAAAGAAATGTAATACCTCGTATCACGAACCCTTGTAGTTTACACCGCATGTCCTCATTGTATTATTTTAAAACGGTAGTTTTCTCAGTGCCGTCCGGATTTGTCGATTCTCGGCGAAATCTCAAAACTGTGCACGTTGCTGCAATTTATTTAGGAGAAGTATAATTAGGAATACATTTGTATGATTTCAATCTTCCAAGAATGTATTTCCTCCATATTTCACTTTTTCGAATAACGAAACTTCAAGCTTTGTGTAGAATTGACAGTTACGATTATTGTGATCTGAAGTAAATTTTTCTTCAGTCAGTTTCAATGGTCTTAAAAATCACCAGCTAGTCCATACAGATTTTCCTTTGAGTTCTGGAGCACGTACAAGTAGATATATGTAGTTACAACAAAAAAAAGAAAATTAAGGTAAACTGTAAGAGGGAAACCCATTTATTTCTTCTTGCTTTTGACGTTGGTCTAGCTTTGCCAGAACTTCACTGTCTGTTTTTAAAATAGTTTTGAATAGAAATAATTGTCAGAGTGTTTGAACGGTAGATATCAATGCGTAATTGGGCTGTTTCAAAGTAATGGATGTGTTTTAACCGATTAATACTTGTGTTACAGTGGTCAACGCCAGTGCGGGGGTCGCAGATCGCTGTCTCGGCGGGTGAGGGTGACGCCGCGTCCGAGGCCGGATCCTCGGGGAGCAGCGAGGCCCCACCATCCGTCGCCTCCTGTCCGGCCGCCGTGGTCGACATGCCAGCCGTCAATGTGTCTCCCGGAGTCAAACTCGTCATCGGGGACGACGAGGAAACCCTGAAGTCGGTGAGTACATTTCACTCTGATGGCTGTGACATCTGCTAAACAGTGTAAATCGTCGCCATTACAAATTGATATTTCGACAGGGGAATGAGGAGGAGCTGGTCAAAAGGATGAGAAATAAAATGTGAAGTGTCACGGTCTGTGTGGGCCATTAAAAGTAGCTTGGTAGTTTTTTAGGATGCGATGATTCGGAAACAATACAATTTACGCAAAATAAGGACCTTTAAATTTAAAGGGTTCCCACTCGCACTGGAAAACCTGGAAAAATGAGACAACTTTTTCCAGTCAGGGAAAAGTCAGGGAATTTGGAAAAAATGTCAAAAAGTCAGGGAATTTTGAGTGAGTCGGGGAAAAGTCAGGGAAAACTGGGATTCATAAATTAAAATTTAATCAATCAAAAATCAAAATATCACTGAATTTTTCCCACTAAAACTATTCCAAGATTTCCTTTTTTGGGTGGTGTATAAGCCATTCTATGTCAGGGGTAGGCCCAAAGTGTGTTCAGTGTTGAATTATTTGAGTTTCTTGAGAGTATTTTTGGACTATAGTATAGTATTTTTGGACTAAGTAAAGAAAATAATCTTACTTCTGGGTACTGCAAAATAATATTTCAGTGCATGCAGACTTGTAATGCAATTACCCTATAGTAAGTGGAGGCCATACATAAAAAATAAATATTGAATAAAAGCCATCAAATTATTTAATAATAAAAGTCAGGGAAAAATGGAAAAAATACTGGAAAAGTCAGGGAATTTCACCCGAGGAAAAAAGTGGGAACCCTGAATCTCTTGAATAAAATGTTTAAAAAAACGATACCTGACCCAACTGGCGTTTCTGTGTAAGGCACAAGTAACCTCTAAAATAACAAATGAATGATGGTAAACGGCTAAATCTGCATTACTGTCATTTGCATGCCATATCCGTGGACAAAAGCGTTCAACATTTAGCAGTCACCTATTTCAGTCACGACTGATATCGGTCAATTTTGCCATCAGAGTTGGCCATCCTGAAAGTAAGCCGAAGATGCGCTTTCATTTTGTGAATGCAATTTCTAGCATGACCGGCTCGTTTTACTTTGGCAACATCTGTTACATAGAGAACGAGTTAGAAACTGGAAAGGCAATTAGATCTGCACTTAGGATTTCATTGCCTATACGAGGGGAGCTGCCATCATATCTAGAGTTAAATAACTTGGTCATGCAAACTGAACGTCCTACGTTGAATATTTACCAGACTTCGACGAACGCTACTTATCTTTCATTATGCCTCATTTGGGTTCATTCGAACTAATGCCCTATTAAAGGTAATTGAGACATAACTGAATTGTTTTTAAAATACAACTGAAAGCTGAAATTAATTTACGTCAAGCGTTCTATTTCTTGCAACTATTTTGTTCAGCATGCACCATGTCATTTCACGCTAACGCATTTTCTACCGGGTCCTAAAAATATTTGCAGATAAAATCCCATTCATGGATAGTTCAGCCCAATTTTTGTGCTCTACATCAGCAAAAATTTGACTATTAGCGATACCTGTTTGGAAAATCTGTAGAAAGGCACAAAAGTTTTCGTTGATTGCTTAAGCATCACAATAATTATTTAGTAGTCATAATTTTTATGGTTGAGCAATACGTGGGTTCTACATTGGTTTATAGTGCGTCTGAAAACTGCAGTCGATTATTCCACCTTGATTCAGTTGTGGAACACAGAATATTAATGGTAAAGATAAAGCCGCGCAGCTTGAAGCGAAAAACGAACTGCTTCATTTGTGCTCAATACGAAATGAGATGCCTTTCAATACATTTAATCTGTCTTTGTTTGGTCCATCTGCCAAGAGAAAACTGGCTATGGCCTGTAATGCGAGTAAAGATTATCAGCTGGGGCCTATTGGGTCTGCCGTGACAGTCGGCTTCTCTCTCTCTTATTCTCTCTGAAGGATTATTGCCTTTAATGAAGTGTAGACTCAGGTACGTTAAGGTAGCCCGTGCACATGCTTTTCCGATGCAGAATGTTTGCTGGTCTACGATACCGGAGTCATCATAAGGATTCCCATTGTAATTACTTCGAATTCCCCAATATTTAGATGCAGTGCAGAAAATGGCTTCTGCTTGCACTGTTTACGGGCACTGTAGGGTCAAGGGTCATTAGTATGAGTCCCAATGGATCTGGTCGCCTGGTAACTGTAACAAACACCACAAAATTTAATAAAACCCTCTGTGGAGAATGGACTTTGTTTGGTGACTTAGAACAATCGCAATACACCTTTCGAAATTAATGCAATTTGTACAGCAAGATGGTCATCCACCTTAAACGCGATCGTCCTCAGATGGGATCTGAAACAGAATCTCTCTTTTAATATTCAATATTCTGCAAAGTCGCAAAAGGAAATTTCCATGGGCTGGGTTGGAAGCCTTCCAAACCAGGATGAAAACATTGAATTTCTATGATCATTACCATGTATAGTCGTCGTGCAGCAGTGTCTATCACTCTCATTAAAATAATAGATCTAATGGTAATTGTATGGCTGCTGCAAGTGTTTAGTACATTAGAAACCTGGCACACACGCAGGGATACGGTGTAGGGACAGGCAGTGAGCGTTGTAAATGACTGCTGTACACTGAAGGCGTAAAATATTTTTCTTTATAAATGTCATCCTTTTCAATTTTTTTTTTAAAAAAAGAAACAAAAAGTGTTTTTTTTTTAAAAATTTCATTCCGTTACTGTGAGATCCCTATAGATGTGCAGTTATTCAAGTCCTTTTTGTGGTGGAAGCAGGTGCAAACTTCTGAATGAATATGCACCTGCTGCTGTAACCGGTGCATGGATGGTACCTACATGCAGGTTTTGCAGGTGCCTTCTTTTCAGTTATCCAGTGCTACACAGTTGACCAGAGACGAAGAACGACCACAGATGGTTCGTCCCCGAGACCTGCGTCAGGTTTCAGAAAATTAAAATCTTGACGTAATAGATCAGTTGAAAGTTGGTTACGATAAAAAGTGACACCATTTCAATCGGAATTGATGAAGATGGAAATTTGTTACGAGCTCAGCTCGATGTTTGAAGATCCGCAGGAACATAGTGAACAAGTGCGTGGTCGAAATACAGGAACATGTTTTCAAGTACAGATTTTAGCATTTTGTAGTATGATTTTAGCATTTTCCCCCCATAAAGTTAAAAAAAAGAATTAAAACACGGATAACATGTTTCTTAAAATATCGCTTAGATAGAAACAGAATCGGGGGCGGCGATCACTTCAAATATTGGCTGACATCCCAAGCGATTTTTGATGGAATGAGGGCATTGTAATGCAGATGCACGCTTATTTATGTGTGCGTGCATATTTCTGTGAGAGACAATAGAATCTTGGAGGGCGAGAGTGTTGTCACTGTCAAACTGATCATGTTACATGGCTTCTCATGACATGGTCAGGGAGGAGTAACGGTAGCAATAGATAGATACCAGCTTCAGTGAATGTTTTTACTTTTGGAAGTGTTGTAAACAAATGGCAAACTATTTGGTTAAATTTGATGTTTGTAAATGAAAAAAGCTATTTTGTTCAAATGAAAACCTTGTCATCCGTCAGTTTGAAAAAAAAAATTATCACAGTGGCCTGGCTCAGTTTAAGTGTCCATTCATGTAGAGACTTTGAAAATCCGTTCTTTATCAGTTTTGTATTTGACAGTTTCATTTTAATTAGAAGAGAAGACAAATGGCGTCATTACTCGGCTGAATAGAGCTGCATCCTCCCACTTCGGAAATTCGTATTTCGCTTCTGGACCCCTGGGCCCCTCTCTCGCATCATTGGGAAATCTCGCACCCAAAAGGCCTTTCAGTATGCAAATGCACAGATTCATTAGAATCCCAATATTGGCACCTAGAGTGGACAGTTGTATTTCTGATGATAGCATTAATTATTGGAAATTCGTTTTAAACTTGTCCATATCTCGGCACAGGATCCGTTATGAACTGAAATCCATTTTATTTTAGTTTTGTGTCCGTTCTAGTTACTTTTCAGCATAGTTTTACCTGAATACATGGACCAAATTAGAATCTCAAAACGTTTTTCCTGTGGGATTTTTTTTAAAAATGCGTTGCCACGATTCAATTTGTTTTAACATATTGTTTAATCTTAATTGCCCGACTGCTGACAAAGGCTCCTGGAACAATGAAATGTGGAAAAACATAAATTAGAACTAATGAGTTGGAAGAAAAAGAGAAAAATTATTCTACTGGAGTTGACAAAACTATTGAAAATGTAAATTACCTATGATTTCTTATGTAAATGTATACGAATGTACGTACACCCATACATACACCTTTGCGATTTACAATATCTTCCAGAAATAAATATATTATTCTACAGTGATTTTCTTCATGGTGAAATTGGTGATTTTTACTCTTCGCTGTCACGATGCGAAACTCTCAATTTCAGAAAAAAAGAAGATTTCCTCATATAATCAATATTAATTTTTTTCAGGTGTAAAATTACATCGGTCAAATGTGGTTGCGGAAACCGAGATATATTTTGGTGCCAACATGTCGTAGCTTTATCCTTACATCGGATACGTAATGCTGACGGTGTACAGTTACGGGTTCCCATATCAGGTAAAATTACTTTTAATTAGCCTATTAATTCACGTGTGATATCATTAAATTATGACAAATTATTTGAAATATAGAAGTCGGTTGTAACAAGATGAAACGCATTCAACAAGTGTGTGTACGATTTGCTTGTTTCTGGGTTTTATGTATCATGACAGGCTTACATTAAAGTAAAATGAATTCAAGGAAGGGGTACCAAATTCGAAGGAGCTATGACGCCCCTCGATGCTAGTTAAAAGTATAAATTGAAAAAAGAACTACTCCCATTTATAATTCTATGTAATAAGACGTGGAAATGTAGAGAAAGTCCTCCCAAATATTCCAATAAATGTTGTCTGTAAATGTTGCTCTGCATTGTATTTCCTTATTTTTTTTTCAGAAACTTTGTTACAAATGAGTCGAGAACAGTTACAGAAATTTGCACAGTACTTAATATCAGAACACCACACGGATGTCCTTCCAACAGCACAAAAGCTCGCCGACGAAATCCTCAAAACTCATTCGGAAATCAACAAACTTCCAGGTAAGAATAGGAAGTTAAGTTGGGCAATAATAAAACTTTGCTGGCTTTATGAATAGATTGTGAGTTACAAGTAAATTGAATTTCTTAGGGATGTTTTACGGCAGAGGGTTCGGAGTGGATTGTGAATTTTTTCCTTGTCTTATCGTTTTTACCCTGTAGTTTGTAGACTGGACTACAGGGTACGGGTTAAAGTTTATAGTACAATTGGCAGGAAAGAAAACAACAGAATTTGCCGCAAACAGACTGAAGACCCTAAAATTAAATGAATGAACTAAAATGAAAATTTCCATTGAAGTTGTTATATATTTGGATGCTATTCTAACGTTATCGTTTTTGAAATGATGTAATACCAGTCAAGTTCATGAAGTGTAGAAATCTGGTGAAATTATTTTAGGGAATAAATGCAGATCAATATTCAATCAGATTAGAGTTCGTTGAAGCTATTTGTGGTTCAAAAATCCCTTTAAAGTCCCGCTATTAGGTTTAGAATGACGGTCATCCATCATTATCAAGCCGGGCATTTATGGCTGAAGGCAGAGAGAGACTAATGAAAGAGAACACTTTCATCTGATTTGCATAGGGAATGTCTTTTGTGATGTAGAATCTACTCTCAGATGTATATGCAATCGTACAAAAATCAAGCAAAGGAAAACGGTTATGAAAATGTATGTGGTCAAAAAATTTTTAACACTGAAGAAAATCTCCGAGGCAACAATTCCGTAAATCAGTGTTCAAACATTGGGCATTTCTGTCCCAAATTTAGAATGCATTTTACAATAGCAGGTGTCTTATGCCTGGTCCTATGTGAAGGTTTCCTTTCTGGTCTGTCTGATAGGTAGATTTAATGACAACACATCATGCGTTATCATGACCAACATCAGCGACTTTTAAAACGTTGTCACCTTAGGCTATGGACAAGGTGCTCTGAGATACAAAGGCCATTCTGCAATTTTAAAGGAATTTAAATTGTAAGCCAAAATACAAGGGCATATAGATTGACAGGATAACAACCAAATACAGTATTTGTAAGTATGGTAATTGAAAATTAGTAAACTCTAAAAAATGCAGGTGCGAACGTTATTGCTCTGCAAATACATGTACCGTGAATGTTTCAACTGATGTATTGCTAGTCTTTCAATATTTTGGAAAGTTCCCGCCCAGTCTTTCAGAACACTTTTGACGTTTTGCTGTTGAAAAGTTACATTTATATTTTAAATTGCATTTCTCTTCGGGCAACTAATGCAAATGCACGCCCGCTAATGCGCTTGACCATATTAGATGAATTACCCCCTCCCTGGAAGTCCTCAAGCAACACACTTGATGCAAATCGTAGCCCATGGGCTTAAGCTAAAGCACAAGTCCCATGGATAATTACGGTAAACAATCCCGGTTGTAATTAGAAGTGTTTAATTTAGCTGGGAGGGGGTTCACATGGAACCTCTTTCAATACATGTCTATTACATTCTATAGTTCCAAGGAGAGCGGCATGTTGGGGCTTTTTTTCATGCTTTGAGAAGGAATAATTAAATATGCAGCGCATTTGAGGCATTTTCTGATTGATCATGTTGGCGCACATTGTGTTGCCATGTGGATAAAGCATCAGACATGTTTGGAAAGAATAATTGGACATTATTGAATGGAGGCATTAATTTTATGTCATTCTGCGCTTTTCTTCCTTTAAGCATGCTGAAGCACTTGTGTTTAGACATGGTAATGCCCAGGGTATTGGCAAAAAAAGCAAAGTATGTTCACCTTGAAAGGGACATGTGTAAAACAGGGCGGGGATTTTTGCATTTGTGCCAGTGAATCACACATACTTAACGTGTGGGACTAAAGTTCAGGAAATTTGCCTTGAATAATAAAAGATGTAAAGGTATACATCGATACTCGCATTCAGTTGCATATCATTTCACGTCGTTAGACAGGGAAAGAAAAGGCGAAAGTGTGTATGTGTTATCGTTATAATGTCTGGCCACCGAAGACCGATCTGCTGATCAATCAGTGCATGCATACTAGCAATTATTCAAGTGAACAACTCCACTGTGAAAGGGAACTTGTCTCCACCGAACAATTCTGTTTGGAATAGCTTCCCTGCATGCAATCTCCAAAACCGCAATGACCATCGACCCTTCCAGAATGGTGAACTCTGATCAACCTGTTCGTCTAATCAGAGATAACTATAATAATCAAGTCCCAACAATGGCGACCTGGTGGAGGGGGATGGGGAGGTCAGTAATCATTAATGACCATGATTAAATCTACAGGATTAGCAGTTCCGCGCTGCCAATTTTGAGCAAAATTGCCATTGCAGTTCCAAATCCAGATTTGGACAACGGGGTTATGTTCCTTGCACCAGTTAAACCTGTTTCAGACAGGATTTTGAAGGAATGTTATCTGAAGTTATTCAGTGTCTGGTGGTCAGGCACAACGACATTTAAATACACCAGGTCCAGGATTTCGAAAATTCTTTCTACATTGCTATCCCACAACTAATTTTTTTGCCACGCAATTACTACCCCGTCCCCTATTTTTAGAAAGTTAGATAAAAGAGTGATGGAAATGTTGGGCTCAAAATATTGAAATTAAAGCAAAAAAATGTTGTGAATAGTGGAAACAGGATTTATATTAAGAGGATTGGGTATGTGTCCTGTGTTCAGCTGGGAAAGTATCCCCTCGGGACTTTGTCATGCGTGTTTCACCAGGATGCTTACTGAGACAACCATTATTTGTACATTTTGACTGTCAAATACGTTTTTGTTCAGGAAGAAATCTTAAGAGAACAAAAAACAGTATTATAAGCAGTAATAGCGGATGTCTCCACGGGAAGACAATTTTGAAAATACTTCTCAGTTCCAACTGGGAAAGTCAGCAAAAAAGTTTTTCTTGCTGGCAAAGCCCTGTACCTCCGAGGTCCTCAGTCTCTGGACAAACGAGAGCTTCTTCTCACCAATGTCCAATAATATTGTCTCATTGGTTTTACGGATTACTCACTGTACTTTTAGTTTGCTTGGTGCGTCATGATAGGAAGGTCCACCAGGCACAGAGGTTTTTTCTATGGGGTAACATTTAAGGAAACTACCTGTCTTTAGCTAAATGTGTTGTTTATAGCAATTTATTATGTTAATTGTGCTTGGCTGGAATGTTTTCTTTCACTTTGTTTGAATTATGGGTTGTATCCTTATGGTCTGTGCTCCATGGGAAAGAAAATCTCCGACAGAAATGACAGAAATTATTGGGTAGACGTGTTGGGATGCGTGCGATGTCGTAAGATATTTCTTGATGTCATGGTGATTGTGGAAACCTCTTTCAGTGTGGTAGATTTTTTCGTGGATAGCATTGTTGTTTGTGGGCCTGTTTGTAGAGCTGTAATTTTGCCTGTCAGCTTCCATGTCCCCTCCTTTTGTCGAAGCCGTAGTCGGGCAAGTGAAATGCAATTAGCAACCAAGGGAGACGATTTCCAAATTAATTCCCTGCTAGGCAGGTATAAGGCCTGCTAATCCGATCAGAAAGCAAATTGCGTTAGAACTTTTCTCCCTGGTGGCGTTTGGAACAGGCAGTAGTGCAGTCGCTTCGTTGTATTGCGATCAGATCTGGTGATTGAAAGTAAGCGAGGCAGAGTGAGGGTGAAAGGCAAGCAAATCTGCATGACCATTGATCATCTATGGAAATGCCCTCGTAAGGAAGACTTCCAGGGCCTAAGGATCAAGAAGGGGAAAGAGGGAAGAGCTGGCTGGGGAAGGAGAGAAGGGCTCTCGGGGGTCCTATGGGACTACTCTTGGTTGGCCCCAGGCCCTCTGTCTTTGTCAACAAAAGACAGCTTCACATTCATCTTTGGGCTTTGTGTTACAGTCTCAAGTAAAGCTGTTGTGCGAGGCTCACAGGCGTGGGGCTGTCATGTAGAGGGAGATAATAATACTGACCACGTTAGGATTAGTGCGAAGTTTCGAAGATAATCATTATCACCTAATTAGCCAAATGTATTAAGATCCATTCATGAGGAGAGATGCGAAATAATTATGATTACAAAATTGAGCTGGTGGAGCCGTTTTAATGGCAAAGCTCAAAATTGGCGAAAATTGGAAGTTGGACCGTCAATATCTTAACGCATGGACCTACTAGTCTTGGATGCCATGAAATGCGAACTTGCACCTTTGAAGCTGCATATCTCGGCCTTGTGTGACTCCCAGGTTGTGTGCCTGACCAAAAGAACTTGGTGTAGGAACAATGGGGATATGAAGGTGTGTAATGAGAATAAATCAATACCTCGGTATTCTTACAGGTTCATTGCTTCTAGCCTTGGGCAGATCTACAGGGTGCATCCCAACCAGCACAAAGAATACAAAAACTATCCAGGTGAACGGGCCTTGGAAGATTAACACTTAAGTTAGACGTGGACATGCAATTAAATTTGGGGTGATAACTGCAAATTCTGTCGTTTCGTTTCATTGCGGTCTTGTGAAAAGAGTGGATCATAAATCAGCCCATCAAATTCGTCCTCAAAATAATGCTTAATATATTTATGAAAATCTGAACAAATCATTCAACAACTTCTTTAAAGTCGGATTGATTTGACATTTTTAGATTAAGGAAATGCTAATTTACCAGGCTAGACCAACTACAGACTGTTTCATTGACCAAGACCTGACACCCCTACTGGAGCAGGGATGTAAGCAGCTTCGATTAGTGGCCTGACAACCACATAGGGCGATCTTAGCCTTTAAAAGGGACAAGCAAAGGGACAGGTCGTGCTGTGATGTATGGCACTAAGAACCTTATATATTGCAATACCCTCGAACCCCTTGAGCCTAAAGCAAGAGACAAGGTTGTGATCTTTCAATCCCATTGTCTGCTCATGTAATTAAGCTGGCCCTGAAAGAGGCTGTCCAGGGAAATGCTGCTAGATTTCCACAGGATATTTGATCAGAGAGGACGTTCACTTTTTGTTGTGCTGAGAGGCGATGATAATTATTTTTCATCATGAGGTAGAAATGGAACATGAAAAATGCCTGACATAGCAGGGAAATGAATTGTCGCCAAGCAAATTTTGATAACCTTAAATTGTTTACATATCCAGTTAATTGTCTGTCCATTTTTATTTACTTTTGGATTTATATTATGCTTCAATATTTATTTATTTTTGGATTTATAATCAGCTTTATGAAGTTATTACATTGGTGTTTTTTGGCTTCAATTAGAAATTGCGCCTCTACATTTGCGATGCCAGAAAATATGATCTAGGAAAAAACTCAGGCGTCATGAGCAAGCTACACATTGACTGCTTACCAAATGCGAATCTCGCCATTGCTGTTGCCCGAAGCTTAGGATTTTTGTTTATGATGGGTTTTGGGATCGCATTATCTGGGAATAGAAGCGCTGTGACCAAAATCCACTTTGTCGTAATGCTGCAGAGCCCGTAGCGGTGCTCCAGAAGCTTGATTGATCTTGACATAAGAGATGGACAGGACCTTTTGACTCATTTCCAGGAACTTTTAAGGGAATATCTGTGATCCTTTGGAAGGATCTCGAGAATCATGGAACAAGGGAGCGTCTGTCTGTATCTCTGTAACTAGATGGGATCTATCTATCGTATCGTTCTTTTGGCATAATCTGTTTCAGTACATGGTAGCATTTTCAAGCTTCTGTTTCAGCGTAGATCTATTTATGAATAAACAAAACACAGTGTTCAAATTACGCCATGGCCATTTATTTGTGCAAGGCAGCTTCACGAACCATCACAATAACCGAATGCGGCCGTCCATTCGGCATTTCGCGTAAAAATGTGAATAATGAAAATATTTGCTCAATTGTAAACAAACGAATAAGCCCAGAACGGGGCTAGACTGTCGATGCCACAGTCTGTCAGACTTTCATACTTGAATACACACGAACTCCCCTCATTGAGCTCGTGTGTGTAAGCTAGTCTATCGTTGATGCTCAGAAAATATTCCGGTCTGAAACATTTACTATTGAACATTACAGTTATTGCGTGTTCACTGTTCTAAACTAATTTTTTTCCAGGCTCCTTGACGCTTTTGAGATACGGAAAATATAAAAGGACCTTTAGCAAACAAAAGATGAACAAAAGATATTTTTGTATTGGAAATATGAATATTTAACCCATGTATTGCATTAGGTCGGCGTAGCGAAGCGAATTGAGGTGAACTCGCCCAGTGATTTATTTGCACCTTTATTACCTTGGTGATTGTTTCCCTGTTGGTTGTGTAAGTTGATTTGGTTGTGACATTGGTACGTAGGGCGCTTTTGTTCTCGTTCGCTTCACAAATGGTACAACGTTCAGTTCAGTGAGCTGGAAGTGATCGGCGCATACGGTAGAATGCAGTTATTGTTGCGGGTACAGACTGAAGCAGCTTATTGGGCGAAGCGGGCTGATAGAAAGTGATGACCCAAATTCATCTACACTAATGCAAAAGAACCTGGGGTCTGTGATCACTAAATGTGGAAATTTGCCATTGTAAATAAGCGAACAGTGTATCCTTTGCACAAATGTTGCCACAATCAATAGACGTTCAGTCCCCAATCTCTCTTTCAATTGCGAATGTCGAGCCAGGGAAAAATTAAACTTTCAGTGCTGTAGATCCAGCAGGAGGCGTTTGTTTTCTGAAAGAAGAAAAACCTGAAAAAGTTTTATCAATTGATAAAGTACGTGTACCGTAGGAGTTCTCCACCAATTGTGCACTTCAATGATTGCGGAGTCAAACTATCCTGATAGACTTGCTGTGTTGCACTGAGACTTGGCAAAGCATGTGTAGATCAGAGTAGGTTGTTTCTCATAAATTTAAACAATTGCACTCTTTATTTTTTTACACGAAATTGCTGTGTAATGGTTTATCAATTTTGCTCATGGCCACCAAGTGATGTGACCTTTAAATTTGGTTCATAAAACACTGGAAATGCAGTAACTGTTTTGTACACAACTGAATTATAGCAGAGCAAATGTATTGGCAAACACAGAAGAAAAAGAGACCGTACAATTATGCATGCATCGACTAACACTTTGTCACACAAAATTGCAGCTAGTTTTATGAAATATTCAGCAAGCAGAGACCGTTTTCTTTTCTGT
Source organism: Haplosyllis leylae (assembly GCA_038406175.1). Classification (NCBI taxonomy): domain Eukaryota; kingdom Metazoa; phylum Annelida; class Polychaeta; order Phyllodocida; family Syllidae; genus Haplosyllis; species Haplosyllis leylae. The sequence continues at coordinate 6,303 of JBCAUG010145308.1, read as the reverse complement.
TCTTGATGAAATATTATCAGAGAATAGGAATGGAATGAATGCTCTTTTTAAATATCAATATCATCCATAGAAAACGGCATATTGAACAACGCGGAAACTGTACAATTAATGAATACAGAAACTACACATAAAAATCTGGTAATAAATGTTAATGAATGACATCAGGTATTGGCCCACGGGTTTCATTAATGAGAACCAGTTTGCAAGCCCCCATGCAAAATAAATGACTTTTTATTTGTGCCTTTGTCACATATGTACATTAAAATATTAAAAGGAGACAAAGGTAGGAAGATTGGAGTACACAATGAAAGTAGGGGAAGGTACAACTAAAATTATGTATGTTTAAAAAATGATGCTGGCTCTGACACTACTATACAGTATTTTTATTCAAGTGACATCAGGTTGATCCTTCAATGGTTGGTTGCGTCTTCAGCTAACCGTAGACAATTATGTTCTCACCAAGGAAAAACGTTGGGTGCATGAAAGTTGATAAAAAGGCATCAAAGCCGAAGTCCTCCATTGAAATGTATGGCAAAGCAAAACCGTGAAATTTATGAGGAAAAGTATAGATTTTCTTCGACAGTTTCCTAGCTGCGCACAAATCTTGTCTCCATCGTAAATGGACTTTACTGCAGCAGCATGTAATCTTGTTTTGTCTGTATTATCATTTTGTCTCCAAAATGAATGGATAAAAGAAACCCCTTCGGGGAACGGAGAATTACTTTGAAATCCAGCATCGTCAAACAGGGAGATTACGATTTACTTCGAGGAGGCATGCATAAATTAATCCGTAAATTTAAAGAAATGGCCGACAAAATGTACCAAAGCCGAGACACTCTGTGTAGACATTGTAATTAAAAATTTAAATTTGCACATATAATTGGAAATGCCAATTCAATATTGGTACAGAATACAGTCGTTTATGGAAATTTCGTGCTGAATTATGTTTTATTTGTTGCTGATACGAAGAGCTATGCCTCATTCTCATATGCCTCCTTGCCTGTTCAACAAAAAGGGGTATTGAAAAAAGTTGCAATATCAAAAATTTAAATGGAATTCGTCTGGTGGCATAAATTTGGAATGGATTCTGACATGTGAACTACGCATCATCCTTACAAGGTAAATAAAGCTGAGTCCCATCACCAAGAAGTCTGCATATTGATGTTGCTCGTCATGTATAATTTTCATCAAAGTGCAAAGTGATAATCTGAGAGATTCAGGCCCATTAAAGAGGGTGGAAGTGTTGAAAGTTTAAAACTAAAGACGTCCTCCTCCACCAAACTCGAACTCGAAGAAGCGCAAGCACAAATGGGATAAACATGGTTCACACATCCACTAGAGTCTTATTCTGGAATAAAATGTTTCCAAAATGTCTTTTTAACGAAACACAGTAAATGAAAAGTGGGATGGATTCATTACTTGTTCGTAGCTTCATTTGTCGTCGTCCTTTGAATGAGGTAAATGATCACCATGGGGTGTGGTCTACTTGAACACTTATAAGGAGAAAAATTGGAAATATTTCCCCTTCATGGTGGTAAAGTTAAAGGGAAAATGTATTGCTTTTCTGTAAGTTTATGCAACTGGTGTAAAAAATGGCGAAAGCGTTCATGGGAATGTTTATGCGAAGACATCTTGCAGTACCTAGAAATTCTGTAGATGAAAACAAAAATTTTGCGCATCGCTCTGTAACGTTGTTTGGAAAAAAAGTAAGGGAATAAATTATGTAATCCAGACGCAAAAACAAAGAATTTTATCTTGCTCTCATCTGGTGCACTCTGACGTAACCATCTGGAAAAAGTCTCAGTTCGGATGGTTGGTGCAAACAAAATACTTCGGTTTGTTTATTCGAAACAAGACAAAATGTATTTTTGTGCCCTAATTTATTCAAATTCTGCGCCTTATTTTCAAGTCAATAGAAAGACAAATACAGATGTAGTCGTTCCAAAAATTCCAAAGCAGTGCTTATCTGGGTTTGTTGTTTCTCACCACACATTTCAAAGATTTTCTCCCATTTATCGGTTGATTTTGCAATACATAGTATCCAGTATCTGTTTTTCGTGCCAAAAAAAATCAAAGTTGGGTGGTAGCTTTGAAGAAAATTAAAAATCATAATGTAAAACTGTGCCCCTCCCCCCCACTAATTTTGATCCGTGCTTTCGCGCTCATTTTTTCATCAAATAAAATTAAAACGGCGCATAGAGATGCAACACATGATTAGTGCCCATGTAAAAAAATTAAGCATTTGATATTGTTCAAACAATTTGTATTCACAATCAATATGGCCGCTTCGTGCACAGAATGTGAAGTGCTCAGCAACCTGTTCCGAAATTGACGATGGGTTCTTTTGTCTCTATTTTCTCTTCAAACCGTTTGGGCAAGAAATCTCGATAGGCTCTGGTACTTTGGTATTTTTTGGAAATAGAAAAATCAGAATGAAAGTGAGACTGAACAAAAAAAACATGAAAAAATAAGAAGGAAATGTTTTTCCTTTCACGTGAGTTTGTGAAATAGGCTGCCCTCTCAACCTACTTCCCTATTTTTGTGTTGAAAGCGACTAGTTCCACATAAGTATCTTTAAACATTGCTCACTTATTACTGATCGGACCTTTTTTTTAAAAAAAAGTAATATATAAGATAATGAGTACAGAAACTTGGACATAATATCTTTATTCCTTGGAAAAATGTGTTTTCTGACTGCTTAAAAGTTTTAATTGAGAGATAAGCAAATAGAATGGCATGTCACGCAAATAGAATGTCACCTTAAAGCCAACGAATCTAATGATTTCAAAAAGCCTATGTTGTCGGAAATCAATACAATTGATTTACAACACCTTTTGATCACAGACATTTTATTCCCTGTTATTTTGCAAAGTGTCAAAGGAAAATTTACTATCTTTGTGTTGTGTATTGAAAATCTATAGTTTTTCATATCGTTGTTGTCAATTTATTAATATGGAATGTTCCCATTGTTGGTTAGTAATGTGGACTTTGATAAAAGTACACGTGGTGCAGGTAAAACACATCTGCTTTTTAGTGTCAGTTTTGTTCAGCTGGGTAAATGATGTATGTTGCACTTTTTCCTTTCTCTTTTTCAGTCGATAAACTTATGAAGCAGTTCTTTTTGTTTTCTTTTTTTTATTCTTATTCCGTCTGTTCACACACCTAGGACTTTAGTACTGCTCCTGGTGAATTTTTTCCACGGTTCCATTATCACGTGGACTTGTGGATGATACCACACCCCTCTTATTTATACAACTGAAGTTATGAAACTGAAATTTCACTACAAATGCTTTATTGCAAAAATAAATTTATTTTTGCTTTTGGGGGCTAAATACAAGAAAAGTGCCTATTTGCTTGTGAACATCTTGCACCAGTGCCGTTGTTGTTATGAAAAGTTCGTCTTACAGGAAATATACGAAAAATGGAACGGCAAAATTCAGACAGTGTGTGTAGGCTGGAGGACAGTACCTGTCTGGTTTCATTAGACCCAAGTTACATATAATTTCTCTCGCCCTTCTCATGTCGGAAAATGAAATTAACTTACTCGTCTCAGCATAGTTTAATCGATGCTGGTGTATCTGATGGGAATCAGATAGAAGGGCTTTCATCCGAGGGAAAAAAGCAAGATGAGGAAATTTTGCAAGATGCTATAGCTACAGTATTTGCCTACTTGAAGTGAAAAGGCTTGATACGCTTTTAAAAATAGAGATGCGAGATAGACTCCTGTAGATAACGTGAAACTGAATAAAATAATCAATTTTAGAAAATGTACTAATTCGTGCAACAGGTGGTGGTTTTCTTACAACCTATAGGCGATTTGTAATTAAGTCGCAATAAACTGGTTGGGAAAAAAGGAAAGCATTGAATGAAATAAGCAACCCGTGTTTGTTTCGCCGAAATAACCCGCATGAAATTGTATGGTATCTTTACTAATTTTATTCGGTTATAACTGTGGACACATATTTATGCACATGCAATAATGCACTTCGCATAAATTATGCGCAAGATTACTTTGGAAGAGAAACGGAAACAACAAAGGATTATGCATGTTAATTATGCAGAGTGTAAATCTATACTTCTATGCATATGGCATATGCACATCATTATTGTATGAAGGATCTATTTGTTCGGTTGTATCATCATTGCTTTGTTTGACGGGGAAATTGAAACGTGTGGAAATAAAATAAAGATCTGCAAAGACGCCAAAATCTAAATCCGAATTAAAACCCCTTTTCACAGCTCACTTGACAACAACGATTAAAACTGGCCGATATTAGCTTTGGTATGTTTTTGTTCTGTTTCGTGAAAAAAAGACATTATAGGTCAAAATACGATCATAGTGACTATTCACTTTCAAAGGAATGTACAATTGTAACCCTTGAGCAATATTTCTCTGTGTGATCCACACACAATTTTTGCTAATTTCGCTCTTCTAAACTAAATTGGGTATTCTTGCATTTGGATTTTGGGAGTAATTCCAACGTTGAAAGGCATTTTGTGTAACCACTAACTGCACTGTATGTTTCATAGCTGAATTGACGTAGAGTTTGTTTCTTTCTGCCTGTAGGTGCACCGGACCCGACGGCCGGAGCCTCCGTTGACGATGATAACAGTTGGCATCTGGACGAGGAGCAGGTCTGTGAACAAGTCAAGGCTTATCTCTCACAGGGTGCTTACTACAACTCCTCCAACCACCTCAACTCCATGTTCTCGAAGGTAAGTGCGTCCAGTATTTTTCCAAGCTTTTTTCCATTTCATTTAGTTTTCTTGTTAAGAACTAAAAAATGTTCTGGTACTTTACTCAAAATGAAGAAACTAAAGAACTCCTAATATGTTGGAACTTCCAGTAAAAAGATTTCTGAAATTTCCAAACTTCCTTGTCCAGCTAAAAGACAAACATTTTTTCCGACAGTAAGAAAGAATATTTAAAGTAATACCAGTCAAAAATAACCTATTTTGTATTGCTCTTTTCTTGTTTTTAAATCTTGATCTTTGGATTTTGATGAACTTAGACAACTTTAATATTAATCATTGAATAGGTGCGGGAAATGCTAAAAGCTCGTGATTCTAATGGTGCTCGTATGTTGACGCTGATGACGGAACAGTTCCTCGCCGATCCGCGCCTTGTCGTGTGGAAGATGCAGGGAACTCCTATGTCTGACAAGTGTCGACTACTGTGGGACGAATTAGGTAGGTCTGAAAAATAAATAAGACGAAATCACTAAATTTTTTGAAAAAGTATCACAGTTGGGACTGAATTTAAATCCAGATTACTTAACCCTACTTCATCTATGAAACGCGGTCTCATTCAGCAGACAGTTGAATTTGAGTTTCGCGTGGAGAATAACGACTCCCACGTATGCTAGTGCATTTGTGACTGAAAGATCATTGTCCACGTATGCTTTTTGTCTTTTTCCAAATGGACATTGATTTTTTACAGTCATTACAAGTACACTCAGAATTGGTGTGCGTTCTTGACCTGTATTTTGCTCCGATGTTGATGCGATGCGACTTTGTGTGACTACAGATTTCGTCTCCTAAAAATCTTGATCAATGAGCATAAAAATTGATTAGCAATACTAGGTATTGGAAACATTCGGCCCACAATGTTCATTAAGTGTATTGGATGTATAAATTATACAAGATGTATTATAAACCAGGTCTAGTTTATTGTTATATTTGGTATCATTCAAAAGAAATAAACATAGACGGTGTATTAATTTTTTTTTACTACAGCAATTTGTAACAAGTGTTCAGAATTTGAACTGCATGGTTAACGGAGCCAGAAAGATCGGCAATGTACATATACAATGACAAATTGAAAAATCGAACGCCAATGTCCATGTACATAATTAATTGATACATTTTGAAACATTAACACTCAACAAATCAAATAAAATGAACGCGATCACAATGATACAATGCGGGTATCAATACAAAGTTTGGCCCAGAGTTGACACTACATACATAAAGCACTAAACTATTGCTTTGAACTGTTTCCATGAAATGTCATAAAATTGCTTCTGTTTGCTGCAGGTGCTCTCTGGGTGTGTGTTGTACTCAATCCACAAAGTACATGGACGGACAAGGAAGTTTGGCACAGTTTACTAAGCACGTGGTCTAAATTAGACGTATGTCCACTTGAAGATACGGACACGCGCACAAATGCACACAATACAGGTGAGACAACGACGAAGTAATCCGAATATTCAACGCAATCAAATTATATATTTTTTAGAAAATATTTCGAAACTAGATATCTATTCCGAAACTAGCTCTACCTACCTCAGAATTTGGTCATAA
>JBCAUG010145198.1:0-20632 GCA_038406175.1 Haplosyllis leylae | reverse complement strand
GCGGAAGTTTACAAGGGGTAAAATTGATCAATGTAACTGTTCCGGTTACTGGCATTTACACGTTCCTACCCATTGGTGGATCTAAAAGGGGACAAATTTTAAATTACAAATTTTGGTACTGTTAGACTACCATAGCCAGCTGTCACTACCTTTTTGATTTTTTAATCAAATGTTAATGGTACAGTCACACTGAGTGACTAAAAACACCATCAACCACAGTAGATTCAACCAATTAATTTGAGTCCACTGATAGATATTGACATTACTAGTGAAGCGTTATGAAGCCACAATAAAGCCACAATAGGATTTCAGCATCGTAACTGACAATCCTAGTCGACCTAGACCCCAGCATCGGAACTGGCAGCCTGAACGGCGGAAGTTTACAAGGGGTAAAATTGATCAATGTAACTGTTCCGGTTACTGGCATTTACACGTTCCTACCCATTGGTAGATCTAAAAGGGGACGCTTCCGGTCCAATTTCTTTCATTTTCATGTAGTTTTCGGGAAAAATTTTGCCAAATAACAGATCTGCGCCCCACTTTGGGAAATCCTGGACCCGCCACTGAAAGGGGCGCCCCGGCCCAATTTCTTTCATTTTCATGCAGTTTTCGGGAAATCCTGGATCCACCACTGCTATCTGTGGAGGTTTTCTTTTTCAAATAAGATACAATGTCTTCATTTATGTATATTTATTTCAATATAAGATCAGCTAGTATAAAAATGATACAATGGTCCTCGATCCAGCATTCTTTGGCAATAAGACAATCACTACTCAATAGGTAATAAAACGAATGAAAAATAAATCAGCAGTTTATCCTGATAGTAAGACTGAATCGAGGTAACCGTTCTAGAAAGCAGCAACAAATTAAGCAAGACAGCAAAATTAAAACAAGAATTTGTTATCGAAATAGTTTCTTGAATTTCCCTTTGGCGGTTTTTTAATTGACTAATACATGGATTATTTTATCCGAAAATGATAACGATACTAACAAATTAAAAGTAATATTCATTAGGTTAAGTGCTAAGTCCAGTTCTGGACAACTAAATGTACAAAGCTAATAAAAAGTACTTCAACAATTGATTCGGTGAGAATTTAACAAATGAGCACTTCAGATAACGCAGTATTGTCTTTGGTATGTCTTAGACGCATACAGCACAAAAGCATAAAATAAAATGTAAGATTGTAAATCAGATAAACGTTTATAGCACCGCACTTTGTGATCAAGCTTTGTGATTATAGCACCGTGATTTTACTCGAGTTGGTCTCAAATTTCTTATCTTACTTACTGTTTCAAGTTTGCGTCAAACATGTTTTCATCCCTAAAACTACCTGTAAAAAGCTCTACTTTTAAGTACAATATGTTCCCACCTACTTACTTAAACAAGTTACACTGGAAAAATCCCTCTACCCTACTTATCTAATACATGTGTAATGCATGCAAATTTTATTCATTCAAGTGTTTTATTTTGTTCCCAAAACGCTAAGCAGATACACAAAATGACTGCACATACTCGAGTGAACTATATCTAGAAAGCAGAAGCAAATAAATGAGTAAAACGCAAAATAAACCGTAGAATTTGTTGTCAAAATAGCTATTTCAAATTCCTTTCAAAAGGAAATTCATCTGGGAGACATGTGAAAATGCTTGCCATGCTCAGGTAAAACATTTTCATGGATAATTTTTTGTTAGTCATCTTGATGGAAAAAATTATTAATCTCTACTTTTAATGATAAGCAATTGTTATTAGGTGTTGTCTTTTATCAAAACTACTCGACTCACAGACGGTATTATCAAAAGCAGAAGTTATCTACGCTTAATAACTTGCTTTAGTTATCCGAAAATGGCAAAGATACTAACATTAAACAAATGAAGTGTTAGTTAGGTCAAGTACAAATTCCAATTCTGGCTATATTAACGTACAAAAAATTCTCAAACTATTGATTCGATGAGAATTTGACAAATGAACACTTTTAGATAACGCAATTTGATGTACAGCATAAAATAAAACGTAACGTCATAAATCAGGTAAACGTTTATAGCACCACGCTTTCTGATAAAGCTCTTTGATTGATTGTAGCACCATCACTTCACATGAGTCGATCTCATCTTAGTATTTTGCGTCAAACATGTTTTCATCTCCAAATACTGAAGTCTTATTTCAAGTACCCACCACCAATTTACACTGGAAAAAATCCCTTCATCCTATCCAATATATGTATGTTACCTCATTGTAACCAAATTACATTCATTCAAGTGTGTTTATTTCGTTCCTAAAACACTAAGTAAATATAAAAAAGACTCTACAAATTCTACGTGAACTACATGTATATCAGCATGTATATTTACTTTCAAGTCCTCATGAACCTTTTACAAAGTATTATCATGGTCAAATATAAGTTTTGATTTGAGTGACAAATGGTCCTTTTCAACCTAAACATTACTGAGTAGAGCATTACATCTAAACATTGTCAGAGTATTTAGAAACTAGACACTAAGTGAATCTGGGACATGGTGCAGTTTCCTTGGAAACCGTCTGTTTTGACTTTTAAGAATACACAAGTACCCTGTGGGATTGGGGTAGGGGTGTTGACAAATCTCAAGCTTTTAATTACTCTGGACTTCTGGAATGACACTTTTTAAACTTCAAGTCTTATTACTTCATGGAATCTCATTATTCATGTACAATAAATCAAAAAATATAGAATCTCAGAAAAGTCAAGTTTTGTTATTACATCGGAATGCCATTAAAAATATCTGTATTGTGGGACGGTCGGTATCAAGCTTTTGTCGTCTTTGGTCAATTAATTGTACAAAAATTTTGTACAACATGGAGTAATGTACTACTGTTAAGTATACGTTAGTACATCAGCCTAGATTTCATTCACGACAAGAAGTGTAGCTTGAATGACAAGGCACTTGTCTGCAATAATTCAAAGACTTCTTGTCCGCAGTGACCCCATTGACTCTGCAAGTTACACAAAGACTATCTGGAAATATCAGGGGGCTGTTCAAAATTGTCAAAAACTTATCAACATGACCCAGCCAATAGCAGTTTGCACAATTTATCAAGGAACAATAATGTTCATTAATACGGTAAAACGAGACAGTTTCTTTACGATATGTGATGACAATAAATTTACAACGATATGTCTGATTCGAACAAGATTCAAGAACTGAAGTAAACGTGACATTTCAAGAATTTCACTTGGGACTTCCAAGAAGTTGTGTGAATAATTGAAATCGATGGCCCTTTTACCCAAATAGAAATCACACTTGGATACAGATCCCGATCTTTTCGTGAAATAATGAGAAAGATACTGTTGTATGTTTTTTACCCGCTAGAACAGTTGTCGCAATTCCTCAACCTATCCTGTTTCCTTAGTTGAAATGCTATTGGCATCAATTCTCCGAATGAAAAACGTTATTCGTGTTGGAACTTCCTTCCTTGTAGAAACAATTCGGTGAAAAGGAAGTAAAGCAAATGCACAGAAAACTGACGACAAAACACTAGACTAGGAATCTTTCAAATCTCAAAATTAATTCGATTTCCTCAAATTTAACTTCAAAATATACACGAAATAATTATCATTTAACCAACCCATCCACCAAGATTTAGTACAACCGAAGTATTAAATTACCAACATCGCCCTTAGTTATGTATGTACAATTACAGGAATTGATTAGATTATTACACCATCCATGGCAAAGAATTTGACGGAATTCGATCATTACTGAAAGGTTACAGTTGGTGACTATACATCAGTGTTGGAAGTCTGATCAGCCATCTCAAGAAGTGGTTTTGCCCTGTAATTGTCCCATAACGAGCAAAGGAACTCCGTTACGGTGATGGCATTGGTGTTGTGACCCACAAGACGCATTACGAAAACTCCATCTTGGCGCAGGTACTTATCTACGAAGCCAGTTGCCATCTTCTTGTCGCTCTCCCTCTGGATCTTGTCCATCAGACGCAGGTGCTTCCTGATATAACGGTGACGGTCGCTGCGGAAGGATACGCGCATGATCCAGGACAGCAAACTGAAGCAGGTCAGAGCGGCTACGAACACCATCCAGAACCAGATAAACAAGTAGATCTTCTCGTTAAAGAGATTGATGGGCAGAACGCATTGCACCGTGTAACGCTGGACGTTACCCAGACGTCTTACCTTGAAGTCGCACATTGTGACGCGAGGGAATCGAGCAGATTCGGTCCAATCAATTCCTTGCGACAAAGACTTGATCACTTCTATACCGTAGAAATGAAAATTCGTGCCCAGAAACGCATTCAACAGGAACAACTGACCGATAACGTTAATAATGAAGATGATCTTGGTGAAGATATACAGGACAACCAAGTAGTTTCCGAAACGACGGCCGCAGATGACACAGCACGTACGCGAAAGACAGTGTTTGAGACTGATGGTGCAGCCTGTCCGGTATTCCCGCTGACTAGCAAGATATCTGCAAAGAAATAAATGTCATACTTGAATGATTTATTTTGATTGACCATTTTTAATTTTATGTCTGTCTTTCGACATACACATATTTGGACCAGCAACACGAGACACAAACAAAGGTGGTTCTGAGCTAAAAGTTTTACATAATTATCATCAAGTATCATTGGAAGGAATATCCCAGTGTCCTGAATGAGGGCCTACATCCTGAATCACTAACTACCGGTAACCCTACTCATGTGCCCATCCCTACAGCTTGAATTCCAGGATTAAGCTGCAGACATATTTTTTACGCCGTGCATAGTCAAGCAATTCTCAGAAAAAAATGCTTTTTTGCTTCTGTCAATTGTGGCATTAGAGACTAAACAGGCTGGCAATATTACCAACAAGGATCACATTTACATCTTATTGTTTACATAATACTTGCTGGGGGTGCTGTCGAACCCCGAAGTAAATTAAACGAACACAATGCTGCTGGCAGATTATTTTACCAATTAAATCTAGTTGACATTGAGCACTGGAGATGATTTGTTCCAAAAACAGCTTTTCTGTTTTTTTCAGTGTCGAATATGTGGTCTTTGGAAGCGAGTAATTCAAATAGTGCCATGAACACCGTATTTATTTTTAATACCCACATAAATCATAATATTTACTGTCCCTTTATCTAACGTGTATGTACAATATTGTACCTGTCCATCTGTTTGGTCATGTAACGTAAAGTTTTTTCTCTTCCCTCTGCTCGCTCTGTATTCTGGAAAGTTTCACCAGCTTCTACGATGTTGTTGACATCAATACCTGACCGTCCGTTGAGTGTCCTCCAAATCATGATGGGCATGTAGAAGAGCAGTCCTTGTACCAGCAGAATTATGGGAACCCACTGGTAGTACGGAATCATATCCCTTTTGTCTTCTTCATGTTCATGTGGAATATGCTCTTCAAAGGGAAGGTGATACGTATTTTTAATCCAGCAGTAACTGTTCGTATATTCCTCCCAGTTTCCAGAGAAATGAGCCGGAACCCAACAATTGATGGGATCTCCAACATACTGCTTGGTACTCACGACAACAGCGAAAATCACCATCAAAGCAACGGTGTAACGGTGATTTAGTCTATCTGAGAAATCGTCATCATTTCTCGACTTCCCTTGAGGTACTCCTCCCCCTATCACTCCGAGAATCTTATCCATTTCTGTTCCAAACGTTCACTTGTCAGTAATCAGTATATTTTACACGATTATTAAACGAAAACAAAGTTACAAAAGTCAGAAAGTGTCCAGTTCATTTGAACAGCTCACGCCTGTGTTCGCGACTGCCTCCGCGCGCATGCGGATATGTTGACCTAGTTTCTGTGTTATCTTCGACTTTTGTCCCCTACTCAAACAAATGTCAAAACTACACGCACGTGATGTGGTGGAGATCCAACTTCGCTTTGGCCTACTCTGTGATGTCACAAGAAATCCGATCTGATGCAATTCTGCTAAATATTTGTTGAGAACCGGAATGATCATAGGCAGCTCGTTTCCTCTGATTTTGCTTTTTCCACACGTAGAGTACGAAACTGAAAAAAAGTATTTTTGTTTTACTTGAGGTTGAGATTTCTAGCAGAAGCCGAAGCCGTAAACATATTCGACAGTTAAATGGAGTATGTAAGTCAGTGGCTGATTCAGAATTTCCCACAGGGGGGAAGGTGTGGCGCCAACCTCCAAGGTGAGGGCGCCAACCTGTTATTTGGCCAAAATTTTCCCGAAAACTGCATGAAAATGAAAGAATTTGGACCCAGAGGGGAGGGGGCGTCCCTGGCGCCCCCCCTTAGATCCGCCAATGTTTAGTATTGTTTACTTTCTTTTAACTCCGAAAACATACTCGATTTAATTGTCGAGTATGTTATTCATGTGTCCAGTAATGAATTAAGTTTAGACTTGCACAAGTCTGGTAATGAATTAAGTTTAGACTTACACAAGTCAAGTAATGAATTAAGTTTAGACTTACACAAGTCTGGTATTGAATTAAGTTTAGACTCACACAAGTCTGGTATTGAATTAAGTTTAGACTTACACAAGTCTGGTATTGAATAAAGTTTAGACTTGCACAAGTCTAGTAATGAATTTAGACTGGGTAACAACATTAACGAGTCACCAAAGAGAAATTCTTGACTCCTTGATATTTTACATATTGTACAGCTTCATTTAGTCCCTTTTTATTCAGAATGCAAAGCTATTCTTGATGTCACTTCCATATTGTATATGAGTAGAACACACTTTTTACACAAAGTCTTTATTTCTCCCCATTTCCTGCAGTATAGACTATAGGATAGCCAAACACATTTATCCAAACTAAGGAAATATTTCTCAACATGTCTAACAAAAGATAATCTGGACAAAGGAGAATTGTATGTCCGCCCAACATACGTCAAGTATGTTTTCGAAAACACATTCAATTTAACTGTTGAGTATATTTTGAGAAACATATTCGATATAACAGCTAAATCGAATATGTTTTTTGTTGGATACAGCCGAATTAGAATCCGACTGTATATAAAAACATAAATATTTTGATTTTTAACTCAAACACAAAGTTAAATACAAACAGAGGTTACAAGAGCACACTCCATCGAGTCATGTACAACCCATTTGTTGCAATAAGAGGAATCGCAGTCACAATCTCGCAACGTAAACAGGCCTTAAAGGGATGATACAGAATAATTATTGAATGGAGTACATAAAAAGAATTTTATTTCTATTTTTTCTGTGTTTATGCAAAATAAGTTAATGTAAGGTTACTGTCTATGAAATGAGATACCAAATCAAAGTTTCAGAACATTTAAGCACGAAAGGTTTCTGTGATTTTTGCAGTGATCAATATATTTTCAAGCACAAGGAAATCAGAACAAGAGTCCCATTTGCCCATTTATTCAAGTTATTTTCCATACAGTAAATTTATGATAGTTCTTGTGTATGATTTTGGATCAAAAATGATTTTAAATGTATTTATAATATTACTCTTTTCATGATAAAATTGATGACTAAAGTTAAATAACATATTATTCATAGGAATAATTATTTTATCGGAGCTCCTTTCAAACTTTTGCACACAACTACTCCTTCCTTTGTCCTTATCGGGGAACCTTGCCATTCAGCAACAAGCTCTGGAGAAACTTTAAAGTCCACCTAAAAAAAAATTATCACAATTTCAATGTATTGCATATGCCCCACTCATGTCAAGAATCAGACATCCCTGTTTGAAAAGATTGCAAATTCTAGTAAAAAGTCGGGTAGGTGAAGGCGGTTACAAATCATTGTATATTAAACCTATTAGATTCCCCATCTGTATATTTCTAGATGTTTATTTAAATCTTATTTTAAATGTTAATGATTAAACATTAATGATAAACAATTCTGATAATTACTGTCCATCATGCAAATAATTTGCAATAGTTTTTGTTTTGTGTATGATTTTGGATCAAAAATGATTTTGAATGATTATGCAAACAGAGCTTTCATCATGATGCAAACACTTACACATTATCACTGTGATGAGAAATGTATCCAAAATCATGAACAAATACAAATTCAATACAGATCCCAGATGTTTTCAAATAAGACAAGCTGACCAAGGCCTTATTCCATCATTTCACCAACTAAACATACCTGTAATTTTTCCCAAATTTTCTTTTTGGGCTTTAGTTCATCATCTGGTTTCCCTGAATTGTAGCCTTCGACAAAGACTTTATCACCTGGCTTACAACCTTCGGGGGGATTTAAGGGTTCCACAGCCCTGGGTTCATTTCTAAGGACAGAAACATTTTCAGTTAACAATATCAGTCTATCGTATCCCATGTGTTGGTTTTTTATTTGCTTTCATCAATAAGTTAGAACTTGCTGAATCTTGCACTGAAAGAAACTTACTGTGAAGCACACATCAACATGGCATGAGATTCTATTCCCCTCATTTTTGCAGGCTTTAAGTTGCATAGGAAAACTCCCATTCTATCTTTAAGTTCCTCCATTGGGACGAGACCTGCTAATCCACTGACTACACTTCTTGGAGATTCTTCGCCAATGTCAACTTTTTGCACATACAAGGCATCAGCATCTGGATGCTATGACCATATATTGAACACAAATTAAACAACTTAACGATAAGTGAAATGTAGTAGCAATATACAAGGAGTTCATTTGAACAGAATGAATTTTCCAAAAAACTTATTATCAATAATTAACATACTTTTTCAACTGATAATATCTTTCCAATTCTCAAATCTAGCCTGGAAGGAATTAATTCTTCTTCTGCTCCGCCTGCTGCTTGAGCACCTACTTTTGGACCTTCTAAAATGCAAGCAAATATCTTGTCAAATTTTGGATTATTTTTCTTACATTCCTTGTAGAACTATTCACATTGACAGCCTTAATAATTGTGAGAAGGGACCTCAACCCCCTGTGGACAAGCACAAAAAAAAAACAAATTGCCTTTTCTTGTTTACTACATACATGGTTAGTAACAATTCTTTATCTAGAAAATGCCACAGCTTCTAAATCTACCTACTTTTTGAGACAGCTGGATAAGCCTGATTAACGAGTTTCTTCAATTCTGGTGTTTCAAATTCTTGTCGTATTGGTTCCAATAACTTATTCAAATATCCCTCAACAGCATTCTTCAAATCACCTGGATGGAGCTCCTGTTGAAAATAAATATTTCTTTACTAAGCTCAAGAATAAAATGCAAACAACACAGCCCCCATATTTTGGTACCTATTACTTTTGCAACATTGTGTAACAATTAAACAAATGATGAAATTATTTTCACAAATGACAAAGGAATTATGTAACCTCACCCCAAAAAAATTGGTACACAATCATCCAGTTTTGGAAGTATTCCTTAATCTCTTTGAAAGGAATTAGTACCTCTTTTGCAAAACTCTCCTCAATTGACTCATAGTTTTTGAATGTAACTATCCCTCCATATTCTTGAGGTCTTTCTACTGTAAATTCTAGTAAAAGAAAGAAATAATTTGTTCAAGAGCACTTTAAAGTTGGTGTCATCCATTTAAAGGATTTTTCACTTCAGTGTTACAAGATTAATGCATGACAATTTTTAAATATTATGTTTTTTTTGGTAGTTTTACATTAGATTCCATTTCATACATACCATGATTTGGCTGAAGAGGCAGGAGAACATGCTTAACAAAAGCAAGAACGCCATTATCTGCTACATTTCCTGGTTCACAGAAAGCTTTCTTGAGTTTTTTCTTTACTTGGGCTGCACTGTCTAGTAAGTCAATTTTTGAGTCTGGATCCGACGCACTCATTTTGCCACCAGTTAGTCCAGGTACTGTCAAGTTAAATAAAAATTCAGATAAATGTAATCCTAAATCAAAGAAAATATGTACCACCATATGAATTTTGAACCATATGTGCATACCCATTGGGTTCATGAGATGTATACACTTTTTGTAACCTAATTGTGGCATGTACTTCTCTGCAAACATGAAAATTTTTCTCTGATCAACTCCTCCAAATTGTGCATCCACTTGAAGGTAATGTTCATCCAGTGCCTGGTAGGAATAAAATTTTTCATCATAATTGATTTTGAAACCAATCACTCTTTGGCCTGAAGATCTGCAGAATCCATTCTGAGACAGAAATCACAAGTTATTTTGATGATACCATTAATTGCCATGCAAAAACCATGCACATAAACAAACCTGCAATCCAGGGTAGAGCATTCCACTCAGAAGAGGATGCTCAACTTGCTTTACCACCTCAGCACCAGCTTTTTTGGCATCATGTTCAGTAACCATAGAAGTCAACCTGTAGACATCCAATGTGTATTCCCTGAAAACAATGGAAATTGTCAATTGCATATTTGAGAACAAAAATGTTATTTTATTGTTTTTCAAAGTTACTTCAACCCCTTTTATTTTTGTTAACATGTCATAATTAGAGATAAAATACCTGCTTAACTGATAGTCTGTACCTCTAACAAATTTTAATTTGTCTAGTGGTACACCAATGGACTTCAACATTGCTTTGATAACTTTCTCATAGTAGTTTGTGCGATGTGCTAAAAGTTCCCATGGGGCTTTCATGTTGTCTAAATAAGCATGAAGATCAGCAAACAAAACAGTTACCTGAAAGAAATCATTCATTAATATTTTCTAACACCAAAAGAACATGTATTAGGCTGAGTTTTAGCCAGTAATGTATGTACCTCACATCCTGCCCTGAGAAAATCTGCTATCTTGGACATTGGTACAAAGTATGCAATATGTGGTTTTCCAGTTGTAGCTGTTCCCCAGTATATTTTAACATCTCTTTCCTTCAAAATCTCTTTCAACTTCTCTTCACCAACAATTTCCTGTAAATGGGGATGTGAAAAATAAATAGTTATTCAGTCTCTTTGGGGAAAAAGTTCTATATTTCAGGATCAAAATATCTTTGAAAATGGATACTGAACCTGAAGATTTCTGTTGATGAATTCAAATTTCCCATCTGGGGATAAATTGGTGGTTCCATTGGCATCACCATCAGCCATCGTGTGAATTTTTTTTTCCTGAAATACCCCTTGCTTAATTTTGCAGAATTCCAGAACTCTAATCTATTTTTCAGAACATAATTTTTTACAGCATGTCAATTGCAATGATCGTAAGATAGGCATAAGACTTTCTACCTTTCTTTGAATAATCCTTTCTTTGCTATTATTCAAACTAAATTCCACCGGATGGCCACAACAAAAACCACTGAAATACAACAGATACAGTTCATAATAAAGATCAAATAAATTACTCACTTAAAGTAAAGCACTGGGAGGAGTACCCCTGTCCTACGACCTGACTGGGGTACCCCCCTCCCCATGAACAATAGACAAACTGCAAATATTACCACCCATTATACAATGGGTGTTCCTATTTTAAGGACATTCATCTGTCCTAAGCAGCTACAAGGAGTTTCTTTCATGGCATGTGACCTTCCATTATGACTGATTGAATCAGCCTGAGTGTGATTAAATCATCCTCAAGTTTTCATGAACTAAAAACACAATGTTTCTTGAAGATATGTTCAGTTGATCTAATTTTATTATCACTCAAAATATACTAATTCAATGTGAAATAAAATAATGATAAAACTGTTTTACTTGTTTCATGGAGTCTCGTCTGTAATGCAGCCAGAGATATTTTTTCTTTACCCAAAATTTCTATCATTTGACCAGTTACCCTTTTAAAAGAAGTGGTATTTAACCCCCCTTGTACTCAAAAAGGGAAGTTTCTGTGATGGTCAAAGCAACCTCAATATTTTCTACGAAAGGGATTTCAGAAGCAGCTCTGGAGGCAAGGGGTGCCACTCCCTTTTAGTCTAACAGTAGTATCCACAAAAGAGAATTTTTCAAGTAGATTACAATTTTTGATACTTGTTAGACTACCATAGCCACGCATGATCATTACCTTTGTTCGTAAGCCGTTTAAAAAATTCCGGTTTCTCAGAGCCTAACGTACCGACACTGATTAATTTTTAATATTCTGCCCGATAAAAGTTTAGCATTATGCTAACGGCAATTTTAAAATCGGACCGAAATTCGGGCTAAATGGGTTCCAGACCCATTTAGCCCGAATTTCAGCCCAATCCATTGGCACAATGCTAAAGTTTTATCGGTGTCTCTATCGGTACGTGTGAATTAGGCTTAACGGTTGAAATTGCTGCAGATCCAAATGACGAGTCAAAATCAGATTCCGATGGGGTATTAATTTAAAAAAAAAACAATACGTATTATTCGAAACAATCATTAAATTTGCTTCCCCTTCTAAATATTTTTGAACCTCCCATTTTACCTTCTATATCTTCCGTCACTTTCAAGATGGGACCTCCCGACCTTAGTAGTACTGTTGAAGATTGCCACATACAACCCGAAAAACACCATCGACCAAGAACCCCCATCTCAGAAGGGGCTGAAATAATTGAGGTAACTGACTTTGAAACTGAATCTGATCCTTTGCAGCATGTTCCGAAACGGTACTCCATAACATTGTATAAAGTCATAACATTAATTTGTGCTCATCACATCCTACAAGTTCTTTTAACACCATGTCACCATTGCTTTCTAGTAATATAAAGTACTTTCTAATTGTTTTACTACAAACTTCGTCAAGAAATAGTATTCTAAACGGACAAATTTTTATTGTCGATTTCATGTTTTTGAAAAAATTGCAAAATAAAGGGTTAGTAGTGGCCAATCCAGGCCATTTGCACGTCATTAAAATATGATGACGAAGCACCACAAGTGATCGTATTCTGTATCCAAATGGAGGGGTGGTGGCAGTACCCAGGTGTGGGGTGGTTGGGACGGGCGGGCGGCAATAGCAAGCAACCTATTATTTGGCGTGATCTATGATTAAATATTACAACAAAATAGAGATCATCACTAGTTCATTTTGTTTTCTTTTATTTGTAGGTTTTATGTACACATTTTGGTAAAGCTGGTTCTGGTATAAGTGACTGTGGGATGCTTCCGAAGATATACAAGCACAACTTTCATTAATCTAAATACATTCTCAGTAATATTTTATCAGTACTATTTTAATTATTTCCCATTGATCAGTTTTAATTTGATTGAAATTGTCAAAATATAAACTTTTCCCCCTTTTATTTAAGGTTTCATTTCACAAAATAATCAAATTTGAGATAGATCTAGGAACATGGGGTGTCGAAGAGCAAAAAGTGTTTCTTTTGTCCTGTGGGAAATAATTGTAACAACCAATGGAAGGCAGACTTCCACATACATTTTCTTCATAATGATGTCCACACTGAAATGCAGTATACACGTACGTACATTTGACTTCACACAGCAATTGTTATGTAACAAGTGAGGCAGAGTTTTCTTCCCACTTTCCTTGATAGTGTAATATGATTATTTAATTTTTGGCTTTTCCTTCAGTTACCAACCATTTATTTTTCACAAAAAGAAAGAAAAACGCGTCCGCATCCAGAAAATTAATATGAGCAATAGAATTAATCACAATAAAGTTTCACATTCCTACAAACTGTGCGAGTTTCTTGTTAATTCGTTGAATTTTTTTTTAATTATACGTACGTGCATTTTTAGCCGAAATCTGTTTAGCCTCATATAATAATAATAAAGGGTTTACAACTGTGAAATACAAAAAGTAGTAAAATAGAAAGGATATAATTTATATTAGATTTCAGTGAAACATTTCTTTAAAGGGATTTATTTCCCCTATGGATAACTATTTATTAAAAGTGTTAATTTCAAATCTTCCTAATTTGGAACTATATTCTGTAACTATTAGTGGAAAATATTGAATTTAAGTGATATGTAACGCTTACGAGTGTACAAGAACTGGCAATTTGGTTGCAAATTCATTGGCATTTGTGTGCATCTAACCACTTGATCTTTTGCACAACAATGTGTCACGAACGAGCCGAACATTTCTTAATGTTCAATATACCACAACCACCATGTGCATACGTAGTTAAATTGCTCAACAATGCTGCATATATCATAATCTATTATGAAACATGTTGCATACGTGATCTGCACAATTGAAGGCAGGGAGTAAATAGCACTGTCATTTATCTACAAGCAAGTTTTTTTTTTCACTATTGACATTGCATAATTAAATTGCCAGCATAATAAATATAGTACCAATAAACTTTGGATATCACACAAGACAACACAACTACACAACTTGGGAAAAAATACTGTTATGATAACAAGTAAATGACTCTGAAATTTGTAAAAGCAATAATAACCGGTGTTGCACTGAATCAATGCCACATCAGCAGGTGACCCAACATAATGAGCTATTTTAGGAAGTACTCTTCTCGATGACAAAAAATAAAAATTATCACTATAAACTCAATGTGTTAACAGTTCAGTCACCTTTAAGAATAACGCATCAATGATAAACTCTGGGACAACTACTTCTAGCTAGTCTTCTGCACAACTTATCTGAAAACTGCTTCACTGAATTGACGACTCATTTAATCATTTGAATAAAGAATTAATTTCATTTACAAGAATGTTATAAGATTCAGAAATTTACTATTTATTGCAAATTCAACACACCATAACAGAACAAAAGCAAAAGCCTTCAGTATCATAAAAACTTTAGGCGCCTTCCATAATTTGTTAACTTTGAAATAACAGATAGCCATGAACAAGAGTGTTTGATGTACATGTACGTCTCCATCTTGTAGGACTGACTAAAGCACCAGTACATATTCGTTTCATATAAAATGCTTTGTTGGCAAATATTGCAGTGGGTTGGTCCCATAAGGCTTGGATGGTTAATCAACGGGACAAACTTTAGGATCCTTACAGCAATAGTAGTGAACTACGACTCCATTGGGATATCTAGCAAAAGCACTGAAATGGAAAGTTAAAGCACATGTACTAATATTCTCATCACTTTTTTCTTGAAACACAGAAGCCAAGTACACCCCATTTGCGGATAGATATTTCACCTTTCTATCGCTACTGTGTTCTGCGACATCAAGTCCAAAAGAATCATAGTTATTTTTGGCACCTCGTATGTGCCTGCAATAAATCTCCCTGTGGTCCACACGTGCTTTAAGACATGACTGTGATGTGGTACAGGAACATGTATGATACCAAGGCTTCCAAGGGCCTAGTTGCTCATAATGTGTATCAAAAGTTGACTTGTGAAGTTTAAATTTTTAAGAAAATATTAAGTGATCCAAGTTTGATGTACATGAGAAAACCAGTATTCAATTGTGTTTTGTTACCTATTTCCAATTTTTTTCTTGCATACTCTGCACATTTTCTCATCAGTTATGATACATTTAATCTTGTGGTAAAACATCCGTTGTTCCTGCACCTGAAATTAAAGTGCCATTTTAACGATTTAAATGGAAACTTTTCAAACAAAAAGTAGTCAGGAGTAGTGAAATCTTTTGTCTTTGTTTTGTACAACAATCTCGTTCATTTTATTTGCATCAAGTCATCCATCTTTTCCCTTGCATCCTCGTATATTAAAAAAGCAGTTATTACTTAATAAAATACACACGGCGGTTAACTTACTGCAAGTAATTTAAAAGATGCAAGAAATACAGCTGTATGTGTGAGGTGTAAAGAGTGTAAATGGTACATTTATAAAATTTCATGACATACCATATAAGGTCCCCTTTACATCCAGTGTTTGCGACGCCACTGCGACATCGCTCCCAAATCAAATGTAAGAATTCTGTGCTGTACTGTTACACCAAGCATCAGCATCAATGCTAGCATCAAATTTATCTGTCTCTTGGAAATGGCTTTGCAACCCATTCGGAGCGATGTCACAGCGACGTCGCAGACGCATCGCTGTCGCGGGATGTAAAGGGGCTCTAATAAGGGTAGGCGACGTACAAAGGATGTATTCATCCACATAAAGCGGCATTGCCACTACCTTTCCAAATAAGGAGAAATCCATTATATTTTTTTTAAAGAAAGGTTACTTGCTGCAGTTACATCTAAAAATCATACAGACATTCATTGAATGATACGAGAGAAATTTGATGAGGACACGAAGCATAAACCACTGGCTACACCTTGGGTATCCACGGCATCTTTTTTGTTAACAGCTTGACATTGGGTGGTTCACGTTGAAGATGACTGAAGAGTGAATTGCTATTATTGATTGATTTAAAACGAAATAACTGAGCTTTCAAATGAGATCTCCCGATTCAGCGATGTAGTGGCAACACCAATACAGTAAGAGTTTTATTTCATTTCATGCTCATGTTACAGAGGGGAAGCAAATGATGTAAAATAAAATGGAAACACATTCAGATGATCCATAGAATGTGTAGTTACCTACTTGCAGGTGCTCCGCATACAGAAGACTTCTTAAAACCTGGTTTTCTCGTTTTTCAGTTGCCTTACCTTCCAAGACATTTTCAAGGAAGGTTAGAACATCTCGCACCTTTGTGTTTGCTGGTAGCAATTCCAGAGCCTGCAATGGAAAGGAATGAACCAATTAACAATTAGTTACACTGAAAATGTTTTGACAAATTATCAACTTAAAATTGATTACTACAAAATTAAATAAACAATTACAATGGGTCGCAAACAAGAATGTTGATTAGCATTGTGTCACATCGCATGAGTTTGTATTTCATATCGTTTTTAAGTGCTTTGGGTGGGTGGGTGGGTGGTCCTAATAAAAGAAATTTCAGTCTGAATTTGTATTTGGTATAATCTCATGGGGGGGGGGGTGTGGTCCCAATAAAAATATTTCGGTCAAAATTTGTACCTAGTCAAATCTGGTATATCTGGGGGTAGTGGGTACAAACAAACAAACAACCGTACACACGGACACAGACATCATAGTGGTGGAACGACTGAAAAGTCTGATAAAGGCAAAAATGTCAAATTCAACAATAATGTTACTATCGAGTTAACAAAAATACCCGGGCAGTGTCAATATGACTGGCATGTTCCTCCAATAGATCTAATGCAGCATCTTGTTGAGGTTCCGTAGCACTGCTGTATGCCGCTATAACTCCCAACGATTTTGGATCTGGAGGACACAAGTACATCTTCAGCAAATATAGGTAGACCTGCAAACAACCATACACGCTGTGAATATTCTGTAATGTATTCTGTCAGTGTATTCTAACTGAAAAAATGTCTCCACTTATTGGGATTCCACTTGATCATCGATTGTACCACACATTGGTTCTCCAGATATGAATTTTATTCAAAATTGTATAAAAGGCCAAAAGACTTGCTTTTAAGCAAACTCGCAACCACATAAGAAAACTATTATGTTTTGACAAACAAAACATAATTGACAAATACATTTCACACTTACATCTCGATAGCCGTCTCTATCAGGATTGTGCACTCTTGCACAATAGCTGCAAAACAATAAGACAACAAACTTTATTTTTGCAACAAGTTTTTAGTGATGGAGAAACTCTATGCTACAATTTCCAGTTTTGGAGCTTTTGTTCACTTGTTCCGCAATTGACTTTTCCGGCAAAACTACTTCTGAAACATTTCTACAGATAATGTTTTCAATACACTTACTCCTTGGCCATTTGGTTATCATGCAGCACATACACATAGATCGCTAATGCTTGTTCATGGCGTCCAAGGCGTCCTAGTAATATAGCACGCTCCTCAAAGAAGCCTACAACATTGTTAACATTTTGAAAAACGCCAAGCTAAAATGGTAAAAATGTCTCGTGAACTTAAAAAGAGGAAAATAAAACTATTTTCTAACTTACTATCGAAAGGAAAATGAGCTAGTAGTCTCTCAGAGACATAGCAGCTTGAGGTTTCCAGGAAGAATATTAGCTTGTTCCTCATCTCTCCAAGCAGACCCGGCTCAGATCCAGCCTTCGCTGGAGTTTCATCTTACATTAAAAATATGAATGATGTTTTTCATGAAAGTGTTTAGTAAATCATGAATTTAGAAACTCTCTTTTATAACACACCCTACAAGCGTGGTACCTTCGGGCAAATTCTGCATATATTCCTCCATGAGTGACATTACTTTGTCCTTATACTGTAGCGCCAATAAATTATGGAATTCTGGACTTTCGTCATGCCACTGGTGAATCACATAATCCTGTTCCAAGAAAAAACAAGAGAAGTTAACATGCAGCGTGAAACCTCAACGATATCTGGCAGATGGGACTTTGCGTCACAAATCCAATTTGATCGAATTTGGTCAATAGACAGTAGCATTGATCTGAAAATTGTGATGAATACATTTTTTAAATGTTGCAGATTAACTTTCTTATTTGGCATTCAGGAGTTTCATAACACAAAATATCATCCCTGCAATATTTCCTTTCTAGATATCGCCCCCAGTACAGGTCGGAAATTATTATTTTCAATTGTGATGCAAAGTCCCATCTGTTTAATAATGATTCTCAACAGACTCACCAAATAAGGAATGACTAGATCAGGAGCAGTTTTTTCGAGATATTCAAGCACCTCGTCTCGTGGTAATGCTTCAACTTCTGGAATGTCTTCAGTAAATATCTGAAAACGTATGTGCATGCTTTTTTTAAAATTTGCTGAAACAATCCAAGATTACGTGTTTCAAAAACAACATGGAAACAGATCAGGATCACGAGGTAAACTACCAAATTTTAATTAATCCAACTGAAAAGACCGAACTGATTGATGTGAACAAACCTTTAACCCATCTTCGGGCTGAGCTTTTAGCACCCACGTGGAATAATCAAATATGAGATCCAGATTTTCTGGGCCTGAAAATGTTTGCAAGTATGGTAAAGAATTAGCTCGGCTTATCAGGCAATACACGTAGGCTTGTTGTGCCACAGATAAATTAACACCATTATTTATTTAAACTCACCAAGTCTCTGCAAGTATTCCACAGTTCTATCATGACCCTTCAATGGTGAATTTGGTTTCTGTGACTGCCGTAGCAAAAGGTCAAGAGCTGGAAAAAGGAAATTAAAAATCATGCACAGCCGTAAAACTGTATTCTGAAACAAATTTCAATTCAAAAGAAATTTGAAATTATTTGGATATGAAAAGTAATAAAATAAAAATAATCACTTACCCTTTTTGTGAAGACCTTTCTTTTCATACAGAATAATGAGTTCTGAAAACTTCTGGTATTTCTTGAGGATCCTTTCACTTTCTTCAACATGACAACTATTGTCTTTCAATCTCAACAGTGGAGCCACTAGAGCATCGTTGGTCTACAAATATATATTACATTGTAGTGCTGGATAGATAATAAAGAAAAATTTTCTTAAAATGTGCACAGATATACAAACAGATGTACCTGTAAATAGCACTTTAGTAATGTGGTATCAATTATTTGACTTAGTTGACGTTTTGATTTAATTGTAACATTGCCTTCAACAATTGCTGAAGAAATCATTTCTCTACTCATGTCCATCAGTAATTCGTTGCGTTTCTGCAAGTAGATACCAATTGGTTAAACAAATCAGTTTCTTACTATTAGATACTAAAAAGGACCGTCACTTCCAAATAAATGTGGCCTTGTTAGTAATTACCTGAGTTAAGAACTCAATGAGAGCTAAGAGACCTTTCTCAAGTTCTCCACCCTCCAATTCAGGCAATCGATCTGGATATTCCAGTTGATTCCTGAAGTCTTGAGGAAGCAGATTTGGGTAAAGTCCTATGACGTGAGAGGGATCTGCAAGAAAATACACAATGTATGCCTTAAATATGCAGTCCTACATGTCTTGAGCATTGCAGGAGTCTGGGTGTAACGAAAACAATTTTTTGAAGTTTATGTCAGGCCTTTAGTCATTTACATACAGCCTGTAGAAATTTATTCCGAACACACTGATTTGTAATATTCCTCGTTTTATATGATACCTCACATGAATGTGTGCACCCCACATGAATGTATGCACCGTATACAAAAAATAACGGAATTATCTGTTCAGTTTTACCTGTCCCTAAATCAGCAAATATTTTCAGCGATTCATCAAATCGATGTTGAGAAAAGAGAACGAAGGCGTAAAGATTTCTGATCTGTTGTATTCTACTCCTCTTCTCTTGTTCTGGCTCATTAGTCATACTCTGAAAATATACAAATTGCGGATTGCATCTTCATCTCCAGATCACAAGCGACTAAATTATTATGGCTTGTTCACACTCACACAGAGACAGATACGGGCACGGGGCCCTCCCCCAGAGGAAATCCCCTGGAGTGTACTATGGCTACAGTTGTACTATGCAGAAAGTTCACACTACACAGAAACAGGGACAGATCTCTTAATAGTCACTGCACCCATTTTGGGGACAGGGCCCTGTCCCAGGACAGGAGATCTGTGTTGTGAATGAGCCATTAAAGTACAAAATCTAGTCCTTACCGCTAAATGCAGTGCAAGCTCAAATTCTTTGATCTGAAGCAACTGCTTTATTTGTGCTGTGATGGGCATTGCTGCAAGTCTCCACACATAATATGTTGACGCCACATATACTTGATTGCTGAATGAAAATACAAAATATAAGGCAAATTTCAAACATTAATGTGCTCCCCATTATGTGGGCAGGAGATGCGATATTCACAGAGTTTGAGTTCTGAGTTTTTCGGCTATGTTCTGAGTTCTGAGAATGATATGCGCACGCAGTGATATGCGCGATGATATGCGTAGCGGAGAATGATATGCGCATCAGGAAATGACATGTACTATTGAATATTTC
>JBCAUG010145087.1:0-20633 GCA_038406175.1 Haplosyllis leylae | reverse complement strand
AAGACTTGCTTGAAACTTCGAATTAAGTGGAACTTCGAATTAACCGTGTTCGATTTAGCCGTGCCCGACCTGTAATTAAATGTTCTCTATATCCCACACGCGATCTGTGTTGTCAATTTTTGTACAGAAATCTACCAATGTAATGATGGTACTTGTTGACAGTCAGCTGTATAGTAACCGTAACATCCGATTTAAATGATGCAAAGCATTTAAACCAGATGCTACCATTACGGTTACCATACACATGATACAGTTGACTGTCAACAAATACCACCAATGTGTACAGCGAACAATTTCAGTGGGTGGCAATTGTAAGACACAAATTAGATTCAGATTTAGTTGTGAAATTTTTGTAATGCAGTGTACTGTAGATCGACAATGGAGAAGGGCTAGGTTTATATCATGGTAGATCTGCATCCAAAAACTAAACGAAGAAAAAACTAAGATTTAACTATGGACGATAATGGAGTATTTTGACTTACTGTGCAGTCGCAGGTTTCTTCGCACCTGGCGAGAAGAACGACCTGCAAGAAAAATGGTCAATTGTAAGGTAAGTTTGCGATCAAGTTCTAATCTTTAATGAAGGCAAAGTGACAGTACATTGCTTACATGATCGATTTTTGAGCCATTTTGTGTGAATCTTGATCACCGTGAAAATATTTCCCGCCAGATTTTTCCCACGAAGGTCAAGGTTAAAATTTTTCTGAGCGGTCGCAATCAAAATAAAAGAGCGCCAAAGCCAAGTCTGCGCATTTAGTGCTCTCAGTGTCGGATCTAGGGGGCGCAGGGGCGCCCTCCTGGGTCAAAATTTCCTCATTTTCATGCAGGTTTTGGAAAAAAATTGGTCGAACAGCCTCTTCGACCAATTTCGCTCATTTGTTTGCTTAGTGACTTATTTTGTTTTTATTAATTTCTTTCGAATTACTTTGCTTGTAATTTCCAAAGATCAATTCTAATAAAGGAATAAATTACAAGAAAAATACATAATTTTCATAAGGTTTATTGACATTGATATCAAAATAAGATAAAGAAAACGTATAAGGATTTCATGAAAGTATAGTCTGTACAAGAACCATGGAATTATCAAGATCAATTAATTATCATTTCCAGAAGGAAAAATCGTGAATCGTTGACAAACTTATTTTCCAATTTCAAGCTTTTATTAAAATGACAAAGCATTTCATTTTGTACCATACAGTTCACAAATAACAACACAATTAGTCTTGAATGTAACAAATTCCTCGGAGAATTTTTGTTTCTGCTGAAAACTGCAATTCTTCCTCAATCGGCTCTTTTGTTAGTTAAAGTTATTTATTGTTTGCAGCTACATATTTATTTTGAAACTTGTCTTCATTGAGAAAATCACTTACAGAATAATAAAAAAAAATTCTGATTTATTCTGAATGTTTGGGATCTATTTCTGGTGTTACTTCACCAATGCATAACATAGTAATGTTCAAACAACTTCCAACAACATTCAAACAAGCAAACAAATTCAACAATAAACAAAACAACAACATTGCTCAACCACTTTGTTAAACCTTAATAATTTTGATAGTATTAAAGTGATCTCTTCGATACAAAAATAATAATTAACAACAATAATGCATATGATATGTTTAGGAACCCATTCTTGGGTACAAAATAATGAGTACAATGGGGAAATAATAGCAGATCTATAGAATCTTGAAGATCAGAAGTTACAAACACGGATATCTATACACTGAGGATGCTTCCGGAGATTATGTATGTTGGTCAGGCTAAGAATTTGAAAAAAAAATCATAACGGATCGAAAAGGGCGTTGTCAATTCCAGCTTAACGAATTTCTAACAAGAAATAAATTTCTTATCAAAAATATCAAAGATAGTGGTCATTTAATCGATAATAATCTAGTTTGAATTCTGCATGAACTAGTGCTGATGAATTAGACTAAAATTCATCTAATTGCACATAGATACTGGAATTGACTGTTCATGGATAGGTTAAATCTTCATTTGCACTATCCATGGATCAGTTCACTATTCATGGATAGTTAAAATGTAATGTAGCACTATGCATGGATTGGAATAAGTGAAAAATAAATTTGCACTATCCATAGATAGCTGAATACATTACGTGTGAACCAATTACTATTCACAGAAAATACATTCCACTATCTATGAAGCACTTGTCTAATTCAACTAATTAGATGAATTCACCTAATTTCTACAGCAAAATAGGACAAACACGAATGAGTTCAGTGGACAAAAGCAAGAAGGGAGGAGGATGAAGATCGGGAAAATGAAGACGCTTCTAAATTTATGGATGTGTTTTTCCCATGTAATTACAAGTGATCCAGACAACTAAATATATTTCACAATACTTTGGTCATAACTGACATTTTATTCCTGGGTTACTGCATATATTAATCACGCTGCTTCCGTTTTGTGATCGTCTTAAGAAATTTAAGTTCAAATGTAAAAAGAAAATGGAAGAAATTGTTCAAACAAAGCAGAAAGAAAATTGATGTGAGATTTAAGTACAAAGTATATCTTGAGTAACATTTGCACGATAGTCCACCATGTAAAGATTTTAAAGCACCAGTCATAGCAGTCAGTTACTTACACCTACTGTACATTGATTGTGAAAATGACTAGGTTTAAATTACTAAGTTTAAATTACAACTTGTAAGATTATTCTGACTAGGATGCCTGTTTGGTAAGAAACATAGAAAAAATAATCTTTTTCCAGGCATGTTTAAAATCACTTTACTGAACCCCACGGTTCTAACAACTCTAAAACCAACCAGCTAGATCTAAATTCTTTAACAGAAATCTATTTTAATCGACTAAGATATTTCATATCATTTCGTAATTACCCCATTAAACGATTATAAAATTGTTTCTCAGAGCTGCCTGTTGGATTTTTCAGTCGAAGTCAGTTTTTTTGAGAATCAGTCACAATAGAAAAGTGAAAAAAACGTCATAGTGTTTTTTTTTGTTTTTGCTTTTATTTACAGTTTGTATATTTTACGATTGGCATTGCTGCTCAACTTGTCTTCGTTTCTTGACGAAGTCCTGTGCTTCTTTGTCGTAACTGCGGGCTTCCAAAGCAGAAAGCGCAATGCGTGCGCGACTGTGTCTCTCTGAAAGTGGACAATAAATTACTCAGAAATTTGAGAAAACACAAATGAAGAATCCAAGTGTGTAGACTACGTTCAAACGCACTCAAGTTTGTTGTGTCTGAGTATTACTTTGTTATTTCTACCTCAATATTCATAAATATAGCTGAATAAGCTTTCAGTGATAATAATTATGAAGTTAATTCAGCAGTATCATAATAATAATTCACCCTTAAATTAGTTAGCACTCTTGAATTAGTGTAGACACAATAAACGTGAACTCTGCAATCTTTATTGTAGCCGACAACTAATTCAGATGTAGCACACTACTTTGCTGTTCATTTGGTACCTTCAGTGTTAGTTAGATTGTTTTAAGTTGAGTGTACCACTTAATTGTGAATGTATGCAATGGAGAAATCATTTAGTTTTGCCTATTAGGTCAAAAAAGCTAAAGGTACACATTTTATTGGGGGAAAGGCTAGCTTTGTCAAAGGAAAAAAATAAAAGAGTGCGAGTCACATATATACATATATGTATCTATCAAGAGAGGCTTTTTGCTATTCCATCATTACCTCCTCCTTTTCTAGGTTGTGTGAGTGGTAATCTGAGCGGTCTCAGAGCTGAGAATCCGGATACTTCCTCTCCTTGAATTCCAGCCACCGTGTTGAGGGCCAAGAAACCCTCGCCAGCGAAATCATTGGCAAGCATAAAATCATGGTCCATCACAGTAAACTGTACACACGCACATTCAGGTAAACACTGTTGTGGTGGAATTGAGCTGAAATGAAAAATAAGAAGATTGTTGTCATTCACACGCTTGGAATCAATTTTGGAACCTTCCAGTAACGTACGGCCTATTCCCGCAAGCGAAAGCATGAGCGAAAGCGAAAAAGATTTCAAAAACAGTCAAAAATGATCACAGAAACAAACATCAACGAAAATTTCGTTTTCGCTTTCTCTTTCGTTCGGTGTGAACGGGTCTTAAGAATGAAGCGCGACTGACGTCTGCAGACTTAAAGTAAATCTATTTCCTTCAAAAAGAGAAACAGCATCGAACTAACATCACTATTTCATTATTACGCCTCGAAAAGAAAACTGGTGTCGTTGAAACTCTGATTGTTCACGAAGTCTAAAATTTTGGCTTTCACTCATAATCAACTCAAAAGAGTGAATTTACGTCCTATTTGAGCAAGTTGAAGCCGACGGGAAGAGTTTGTTCTCAGATCAGTTTCTAATTTACGATTCAAATATTTGGTGTCTCTACAACTTACAATTCAAAAGATTCATCAAAGACAGGATTGAGGGTGTTCTTGATGATCTTGGTCTGTTGTACCGTCTGTCTTGGGAACAGGAAGTGAGGACACAGTTCTATCAGCACGAACGGGTCGCTCAGTCCGTTTGGGTCAAGCGGAATCACGTTTTTGGCGTTTAACACTGAAACATAAATACTTTTGAGAATTATCCACATGTCTACAAGAAAGCCTTCCAGTCAAAGGCCAAATTCCCTTGGTCATTACTGGGGGGGGGAGGGGCATGGATAGGTGTGTGAGTGGGATAAATGGGATGCATTACATCATGAGATAGGTATCTCCCCACTGTGTACAGATTGACAGACACAAGTGAAAACATTACTGTCCAGTCGTATGCGGCGGTAAGATTAGGTTGAATTGAAAAAGCCGCTGGTTGTAATCACATAGCTAGGAAAGGGATAATCACCTTCGACTGACAGAATCTCACAATCCATATTGTAGTACACACGAACACTGAGGACCCCAAAGTTTGTGTGCTGTACTTGTTCCTGAAAAAAGAAAATGAAAATGGTGATCATTAGCCCATTTATTGAGCATTGAATAGTATATTTTTGGTGAAGGGTATCAATGAAAAATCACTAAAATGAAAACAGATGCTGGCGAGTCTGGCAAATGTGCTAATTCTTGAAAACTTCCATTCACTGAAGTATTTCACTTTCTCTTTGAACAGACATTTATTAGATATGATAGGTGTATAAATAATAAACGAGCAATGCACTAATTGGCCATTACCTGTTCATTTAGTTTCTCTAGGAAATAAGTTTCGATTAGTTCTTTCGTTGTTGCCTTGTTCAACGACAATTGCATATATACCTCCTGAAGTGAAAAAAAACACGCAAACTTCAGATATAGTGAAATTAAGAACAAACATTTCAAAAAGACAAAACTAGATTGGAAAGAAAATTGATTTTATTAGTGAGCCATCGACTTCTTGACTGTTCTTTTTTATCCTGTTGCTTTGAGGTTGGATTGAAACAAATGTACAAACCTCATATTTAGGACACCGTATCTGGTTGATGGGTAATCCCTTGTCGTTAGCGTGGAAGAAATCCACCAGAATGTCAAGTGCGCTGTATAATCTCTCGTAGAAAACTGTTGATTTCTGAAGTACAATCACATTGATAACATAAATTAAGAAGTGTAAAGTTCACTTGGTGATTGGCACAGAAAAGTTGCTCAGAGGTTAATACCGTTTGTCTCGGCAAAATTATGATAAAATAGGGCTAAGGGCCCGTTTACATCAAGCGTCAGCATCAACACATTGTCAACCCTGCAATGACGCTAGCAATACAGCTCTGATTGAAAAACAGTACAGCCACTGACTCCAGAATGGGTTCAGGAACAACCCTATTTGTTTCCATTTTTTCAGTGAAATTAATATTGCAAGCAGCATTGACCATTGATACTGACACAAACAACAAACAGGTGACCGACACAATGAATCACGGAAGTTTAGTAAACTTCATTTCAGAAGCAAAGTCAGTGAAACCAGAATGTGCTCATTTTGGTAACATCTCCAAGTAAGGTTGTGCAATGAACCATGCCATTCTTGAGTCAACCTAGAGTAACCAATGTGTAACTATTGTGTGTCCCAGTTTTTGGTTTCATAACTTAATTAGTAACAGTTGTAAGAGCCCAGACAAGCCTTGAAAGAGATTGTGTGTTGGTGTTATTTCAACTTACAGGATCTTCCTTGTTGAGAACATCCTGTATCTCTTCCAGTACTTCAACCCAAATGGAATCCAAAATGCGGTCGAAGTTTGCTCGTAACAAGTTGTTGTTAAGTGTGAGTAGATTACTATCCAAGTAGTTCATCAGTTCTCCTATGGCCTACAATTTTAACAAGCGATAGAAACCCTCATTTGCTTGAAAACCAAGAGATGTAGTCATGAAATTCTACATTTCGTTTAAAAAATTCTGATTTTTATCTTCTGATGAATGACCCGAAAGCTTCTATTTGATAGCATTTGAAAGGCAAAAGGAAACGTACCACATCCGCAGGAACAGATTCAGGGGACCAACACAGATGAAAGACGTACTTCTTGATGTCTGGTCGCATCTGAATAGGTTAAAGCATTGTTTTAAAACTGAAAGACATTGTGACATTGTCGGCTGCGAACGAGTTGAAAACAGAGCATGGGGTTCTTAATGCATTTGGGTTTCTTTACAGCCAGAAATAATGCACTTTTTCATTACGCCAATCAGTTAAAACGACTGGTGGCATGTGTCCGTCCAACACTGATCAACCACTGAAACTTATTTTTGCTATCCAGCAATGTCATATGATTTAGCACAATACATGATTTGACGGAGACATATTTGATGGCACATTGATCTCTCTTAGGGTACTGCAGCATGTGCTGGCACAATCTTCTGCAAAATGTCCCATTTCCTCTGACTGCTGTCAAAAATTTTCTAAATCATGAAACCGGCTCATATACAGTTCCTTACCCTGTCTGCAACCTTGTCAACAACTTGTTTAATTCTCTTGATCATGTTATCATCAGCGTGTTTGATAATACTGAAGAGCTGCATTCTCGCTCCCTTGGCGTTCATCTCCCCCATTGCTCTCTCGGTGTGCTTGATGATGTCGTTGAATTTTAAGGCCTCTGGTAAGGGTTTCAATGAGCGACGAACCTGCTCAATGTCGTTGATTGTAATGCATAGCTGAAAAGAAGTTTTTAGTGCAGGTTTACTCAAGTTTTGATTGCGTAGAGATATAATATCAGAAAAGAATTATCATTTTAAATCCATTGCGTATCAGCTTGAAGCTGACTTGACGTCGATTAAATTAAATTAGAAGTACTAGAATTCATGCATAGTTTACTATCTCTTTGTCAGCAAAGGCTTTAAGATACTAATTAGTACCTGTTCAGTTACGTCGAACTGCCCTACGTCGTCATAATAACCCTTCTTGCGTAACTTTTCGTGTATGAGATCGGCGTAATAGATCGATGCTGCACACAGGTCCTGAAAAAAAGTAAGCTGAAGCAATCACGACTCCAGCAAGGGCTGTGTAACAGCTAGTCGAATAGAAACATTGTATTGGTAGGTACGAAAAGTACGAACCATTTCTTAGATGACAATTAATAAAACAGCTGTTTTGTACTGTTTGGTATTTTCTTAAAATGTTTTTGGAGGGTACATCCTTTTTGTGGGCCACTGATACTCTTGTTTTGGGCTTCTGGTGATGTCTGCCCTGCATTTCAAAACCAGGGTAGATTCCTCACTTGCACACTTTTCCACCTGCATACAATGGATTCCCCAGATTCATCTCTGGATTCATCTTTGATGAATTCATGTACTTGCTCTTGCATACAAGCATTGGTGGGAGTCGAACCCTCGATGAAGTGTGCAGTAACACAACCCTCTTAACCATTCGGCCACTCCGGTTCGGCCTACTGCCTGGGAATTTGGTTGGTGTGATTGAAACCAACGTACTCACGAGCGTGTGATGCCGAATGCACCACCTGTAACACTGTACAGCAGATGAAGGGAATGAAACTTTATGTTGATAATTTCTTTCTTACCTCTGTAATTTTGGCGACATAAGGTAAAGCCGCCGGAAGGTCTGGCCATTCCAGATGCCTCCAGAATTCAATGACTTGTCCAAAACAACAGCAAACATCCACTGCAGATGTACTCTGCTTCACGTCCCCTTCCACTTGTCCCACCTGTACAATATTAAACACAAAAAAAATGTTCACGAGTGTGGAGTGTAGAGTCATTTTTGCCATCTCCATTTCCTACCCATTCCATCTTTTACAGAATTCATCAAGGAGAAAATTAGTATTTCTAGTAGCAGACTGATTGTATGTAAAGTGTATCGTAAAATTGAATGATTGGGGTGATTTACAATTGGGAATTTTAAAGAGAAACATTTTCGGAGAAACTTTGATTACCCTACTTTGTCAACAGGTGTTGTGGCGTCAACATTGATCAGTGCATGGGATAAAACGCATTCAATTCGTGCTGTTTACATTCAGTACAAACATTTTATTTTATTTGAAATGTTTATTTGAATTTTTCTTTTATTTCCATATGTGCTCGCATTGGTTGTTCTGATGAAACGTGTAAAGCTAAGGGATAATCTTAGTGCATTTTGTTCCAAAAAAGTACAATTTCAATGTGTTAAATGTCTAAAGTTTGACTTCTCGCTCAAAAATTTTAATAGTGCAACATTAACACAACAGTGTTAATCACACCACACAATATCATAAAAACACAAAATTCAAAAAATGTTCAACAAAAACTTGCAGTTTGTGCTTGAGCCATCAAAAGCGTTCAAAGATTGACAATATAAAAATTATTTTCATTTCTTGGGATTTGTGTTTTCTTACGCGATTCGGGAAAGTTGCATCAGAACGTATTGAGACTGTATTAATTTCGTCGACCTGATCAAGCTCCACGGCTTTCTTGATTCTGCTCATTGCTTTACATTTGGCAATTTTGATCCATCTGTGAATTGGAGCCTTGAACCACTCGTAGAATTGCGTCACCGTCAACGTTCGTCTATCTCTGTAAGTGAAGAAACAGAAAGATGTGCATAAAAGGTTGAGCATTACCATCGATAGAAGAAATTGACTATTTTGTTTAAATGGTAGAGATGCATGTGTGTGCATCCCATGTTGCCTGAACAGTGATTTATAGATGTTCCTGAAACTTGCTACAAATCAAATAGGAGACTTATTGATGGATTTACTTCATTGTAAAAAAAGGTGACTGAAAATCACTGAACATCCGCGCAAAGACCAATAAGTTTCAACCAATTCCTATTTCTGGACTTTGCTGATTTTGTCTATAGTTTGGGGACAATGGTATTGAGGTAATTAATTTTGTCGACATTAGAAAATGCTTCCCCTTAATGGATCTCTGCAGCGTTTGTAAATAGAAAACAATTGTCCTGGCTGACAAGTTGGAGGGATTGATTAATTCAACTGCAAACACTGTACAGCGTTATCTATTGCAATGTAAAGTTCTGATTAAAGAGCGGAGTCCATGTGGTACTCGTGTTGTAGACTGATTCATGGACAGCTCCTTTGCATTTGTTTATTTGCCATCTTACACTTTCAGTTTGATATAAGTATTGCGAACGGATGACGAAGCCATTTACGGCTCCACTGAAGTTTATATTTGGAACGCAAAATTCAACCAGATCAAATTTTGTTCAAAGCATGTTAATAAAATTTTAGAAAATGACTTGGAAACCTTTTGAAATCTTTTGAGAGGATCGTCTAAAATTGATTTAACAACGTATTGAAGAAGATGGGGAAGTTTACTCCGTATCTTCATTTTACAAGTTAAAACGTTTTGATTACTTACTGAGGTGACAGATGATCTCGCAGCTTGCAGAATTCTTGCAGTGCAAGGTAGAGCTCAAAGAGATGCATGCCTAACTGTTGTGGTGTGATGGAGTTGATTTCTGCTTCGTTGATATCATCTTTCATATTGACTCTCTCCAGATCTATTGTCATATCTTCTCCAAGCTAGAAGGAAAAGATAGATTTTAATTTTCCCTCATTCCATCACTTTTGTCAGAAAATCAGAAAAACAAGCCTCTCTTTTGAATGCAACCTGTTCTTCAAAGAGAAGTTAATTACAGAGTTTTCAGGTTGGCATTTTTAGTCTCAAAAGAGTTTTCAAGTTGTTTTGCGTTCATAGTTGCTGACTTGTGGTAAATTGTTATTTATAATAAATAAGTGAGAACGAAGGTTTATCAACTAAAATCTTAAATTTTTCTATTACAATGTTAAAAGAACCAATGTCGCTCTTTTAACCATTTTTCCTTATGAAATGCAAGTGAAAAATTAGAGAGCAGATAACGCAAAAAGACGGATAAATTAAGAGTAATAATTAAAAGTTAGCTTTCAAGACTTAATTTGAGAACACAGTAAAATGTTTAGAATTTTTTGGAGAGCTCAACTCCCTTCTCTGTTGTACCGAAAGATAAAGTCATCAAATCTCTCAATAGCAAATGAAGAATTTTGTGTTTGAAAGCAATCAACCAAAATTAGAAACGTTACGGAATTGACGGTTCATGGAGCTACACGTCAAAAGCAAATGCAAAGAAATATTCCTGAAATATTCGATTTATTCTTTTGTTTTTTTAAGCAAGCATGCATGATTAGCAGGCAAAGTAAGTCTATAGCAGCTGAAGGAAAACAACGGACCTCTTCTTCCATAGTTTGAGAAACATCACAGGCCAGCTAGGGAAGCAGGATACGGGGTAAATAGTTATTTGTGACAAAACAATCTATTACAATGCAAGTTATAGGATTACCATATTTATGTACACAATACGGATAAAGGTGACCAAAATATATTTTTTCCATGTAAACTGGAATGTTCCAAGGTAGGCGAGTATGGACAACACCACGTTACCAAAATGATACTGATTAACTAGGGATAAACAACATCTAAAGTCGCAAAGCTTCCAAAACGAATTCATAATTTAAACGCAAAATATAAATACAACAGCGTCATGCCTGCGTCTGTTGTGAATTACCACAAGACATGTAAACGCTACTATTTTGCCTTTTCTAAACAACACCAAGGTTAGTTTTCCATATCGTACTCAGAAGCGCATGTAAATCTCTGTTCAGTTCAGTAAACACTATTTGTACATCTATGGAATAAAAAGAATTGTACTGACCAGTTTTTCTACTTGCTTGTAGATCACACTGAAGTAGTTCACTTGCACAATACTGCAATCCGATGAAAGAAATATGATGACAAATTTTGATAACACGGGAATCAAAAAGTGAACATACTTTGAAAAATTACGGCTCCCATTAAATACTTGTCTGCTTATAATCAACTGAAATAAGGAACATTATTTTTGCCAGACAATAATAAAACCTACCCCTCATAAATGACATTGTAGTATTGTTGAGCTTTCTGCATGTCCGTGTTGAGTAAGTTAACCAGCTCTATTAGACTGGCTATTGTGTCCTCCTCACTCTGTAACAATAGAATGGTAAATAAATGAGCAGAAGAATCCGTAGAGAACATTTTTGTTCTCATTCCTAAACAAAGTAAGTTTAATTCCCACTGGTAGCTAACAACCATGTTTTATCCCCACCAAGGTACAGATTGAGACCAGGTTGGATTCCATCAGACTTGCTAAGAAGTCCCTTGTTCCATCGCCCTGCTGTAGTACAGTACAGTAAATAGCTTACACTTGCGTGTTGTCTCGTCATCGATCTCATTCGTTCATACCATTCCGTACTGCTTTTCTAAGAATAGTGAAAATGTAAACTGATAATCAATTATTGAATAAACAAATTGCGCAATGTGCCGCGCAATTTGTCAAAGTTTGTCAAAGTGAATGTTTCAGTAGAAATCAATTTCTGTCATCTTTAAGAGCCTAATAGAAAATGTTATTAAAGACAGCATTGTTTTAATCTTTCAGATTAGTCTGTCACACGTAATAAATATACCTTTGCTACACTCATGATCTCAGCATACAGATCCTTGTGGAAGGGACAACACTGTTTAAATACCCGCATCGAATACACTTTAGCTAGGCACCTGTGTATGAAGATGATAGGACATAAGGATTAAAAGGTAATGTAATGTGTGAACGTCAATAAGTCCGTAAACAGGAGTGCAACGCCATTTGAAAAGGCATTGGCAGTCTATCCTGCATATAACGAGTTCAGGTAGAACGGACAGCTTTCTTTGCCCCAAAATAATTGACAGCATTGCTAAAGAATTTGGTCATAAAGAGCATCCATTTGTTTACAGCGAACAATTTCTTTGCATCTTTTCACTCGATGAAGCGCAATTACTTGTTTTTTTAAACCAAGCTTACATGTACCTGAGCATATTCTTCAAACGTATCGTGGCTGCGTTATTAGCTGGAGGATAAATATCTCTCTGCTTCCTGATCAGGCTAAGGCAATACTCCGTAAACAACATGAAAGACTCAGCTAAACACTCCTCCTAGAAAATGACACAAATTAGATGTTAGCTTATATTATAGTCGAGCTAGCCTTGGGTGTTGAAAATTTTCAGTGCCAGAAAAATTATTTTATGAGGCTATATTAGAATTAGAAGTGTTAAAAATAATTGGTTCAAAATTGTTGCTGGTTATTAAAGATGCTACTTGCCTGTATTTCGAAGTGAACTACACAAAACATATCCTAGTAATTTCTAAATAAACTTCCAACTCAGTGCTTTTATAAAATGGATGATGATAAATTAAAATTATTTAATTGCTACAGGGATAATTAATTAAATATTGAAAAACACGTGTAGTACCAAATTTCTTTTAATAGCAGTCCATGCATGGGTGAGTATTTTACACTGTAGATATATCTTTTGGGGTGTTGACTTAAATGTATCTTCTAAGATTTCTACTTTTTACTTTTCAAAACAATTCCTTTGTCTGCCTACTACGCTGCTATAGAACTTTGCTGCTAATATGTGTTTTTCTTTTGGTGAAAATTAAGCCTTATTTTCTAGTCAACTAAATGTGGGATTTTTACTGGTAATTCACCGAATCTGAAACATGCATAACATTGAACCTCAGCAAGCAACATCATTACGAAGAAGATACAGTTTCATTAGCTTCACCACATTTCATTATATTGCCAAAAAAAGAAAAACCACAAGCTGTCTGGCTGTCTGTCTGTCTATCCACTTGTCTCACACTCTGTTCTCAATACTCCTCCCTCGTACTCATGTAGTCACGCACATAGTTTTATTGTTATACAATGGAAATTTTGTCACATTCATCAATTGTTGAGACACCAAACCAGATGACTTTCCCTCTGGGAACAGTATTTTTTGTTTAATATTATCCATTAAAAGCAATACACTTAGAAAGTGTTCTATCCGGCCATCAATTCCAATGACAATTCCAATTTTCTAGAGTTAAAAGAAAAAAACTTTTCAGCAGTGAATAGTACCTCTGCACCAAAGACAGTTAAATCATAGTTTGGGCGGACCATCAATTTTTGCGCGACCCCTTCCGATCAAAGGCAGTTGTTCGCAAAGAAGATTCTTCTCGTTTGAATTTAGATATTGCCAAAATAACAGAGAAGAGCCAGGGCCATTTTACATGCAGATAATGTCTGTGCCACATGAAATCACATCTCCGTACAAAGTAACAATATTGCTTGCATCAGGATCAATGTCACTTCATCTTAACTGTCTATCAAATAATATGTACATTTTTGTATTTATCTTATTGTTGTCAATTGGGTAAAACGGTGGGATCTATGAACAGCACTACTATTAGAAGAAACTCGGCACTTACGTATTCTATACAGACCTCATCCTTAGAAAGGGCATCCACCTCCCAAACATCATCCAATCTGCACAACAACTTGTACAGGAAATCCCAGCTAAACGGATGTTCCCGGTGCTTCCTGCTGTATGCTGTCCATCGGCTAAAATTAGAAAAGTACCATTAGTATGTCTGAACTGAAGGAGTTGTACTCACACTCATATGAAATTTTATACTAAAATTCCCAAAAAATCAATACTATGTTGAGGGATGATTATGAATGACAATAAGTCTGAAGCTGGATTTAAATCTAAAGTAAAGAGGAATATTGAAATTGTTCATAAATGTATGAAAAAAAACAAGGTTCTGCAATTAGATCCCGAAACCAAATGTCGTTCTCACAAGGTTTTCATATTGTCAATTGGTTTCCTACAAGGGAATCCTTTTATTGCTTTAACTTGGGGTCAGTGATATATTTGTAAATGTGTCAAGGGCAGAGGAATCAGCACCAGACCTTTTAATGAGAGTCACTGCAAATTACAGGAGAGGGGGATTAACTCCCACAAACGGCTGACACAGCACTAAAGGGAGTTCACTCGTTTGGTAAGCAGACAGACAAGAACGAAGCTACAGACATAGACAGAAACAAAGGAATGGTGAGAATCATTTTACACAGACTAAGACAGGGCGAAAAAAATGATGGAGGGATGAGGTGCATGAATTTATGAAAAGTCACATGTACATTTGGGAGGGAATATGTTTTATGTGTTAACCAATAAAACCCCCACAGAATAGTTGGGATAGGAAATGGACATGTCCAACTGATGGGAAACGATCATGTGCTTTAGCCCTTGTAGCAAAGTGCCTCATGTAGTGTAAGTAAGCATTAAGATGCAATTGCTGTTGCCAAATGGATATATATCCAGGCAAGTAATTTCGTACAACAGAGAGTAAGGAAGGGAAGATGCGTGGGTGTTCTTTCATGATTTTCTATTTACTTTAAAGTCCTGCAGCATTAACTGCTACAAGAAAGCTTGGCCACTGCTTAAATGGATAAAACACAAACAGTGCAGAAACTGGTTTTTACTTTCAATTCGACATTTTGATGTTCTTGCTGTTAATTTTTATATTGTGAAATTAAGATTGGGCTATTGTCTTCATAAAGGTCCTCGGGAAAAAATCTGATAAAGTATACAGCTTTTACGTCCAGGTGTTGTCTGCCCACAGAGTTACATTTGATATATCAGGAGTCTAGTTCTACAAAGCCAAGGCATTTAACCTGAGAATCATTGCCTCAGTTTTGTGACATTAAAATCTCCAGATTTCACTTTACCGCAGATTCACCTGTCTTCAAGTGTACCTGTTAGATGAACGTTTTTTTTTTTTGCATGGAAAACAATCGGTGGTTGTTCTCATTTTCAGAGGCGTGTGAGCAGTCGTCGGATGATGTGGTTTAAATTCTGTCTGCTGTATCAAGAAGTGTGTCAAACTGTAGGAGTGTCATTTCTCTGGACAATGGTCCATTTTGTGGTCACTGATACCCCTGGGATATCAATTAAATGGAGAGTTTGTAAGCTAGAATTCAAGTTCTACATTACAAAAGGAAATGCTACAAAGCAAATTCTATTCGTACGTCAAAATTGCTTTTAACCCAGTGTTTTGTGAAATTTGAGTGTGCTTTTAATTTCCTCAATGTATCGTCTTAAAACAGGAACTCAGTTATTTTGGCTTTCAGAAAATCAACATCGTGTAGGAGGATATACGCTGTAAGCCTTTCTAGTCCAGAGACATTTCTTGACATTTATAATTCATGCGAATATGACAACACTTTCAAAGATTGAATCTGTCATAAAATTCCCCCAAGCTGTATTTCTCCCATTTCCACATGGGCATATAAAACAAGAAAAATCTACATGTCTCATGGAGGTTTGTTCTTGCAGACTCCTTTTGGGAATAGACGTGCATTTGTTGCTTACCACATTGCCTCCTGAAGGTCTGTTATATCACCCTGTATTGCGTGCTGGTGCAGAATTGTGAGTGCTGCCTGGGGCAATTCACCTGTCCATTTGAAGGAATCATCCTAAAAAAATGAATCAGAATTTATTACATATGAAATCAAATTTGAAGATTTAGAACATTTGACACTTTTCTTTGTACATCTATTTAATGATGGACTTAAAATTGGTTAGTTTAAAACAAAATACTGTGTATGCAAAATGAAATTTGGAAAATAAGTTCAAAGATATCGTCTAGTTCTCATTACATACCTATGAGAAATTAGATGGTAAATATTCTAGAAATAATGATTTATAACTCTACATGTTTTTAATTCTACATGTTTAAATTGTTGTTTTATTTTGAATACCAACGTGCATTTATGGCAACTGTGGAAAGTATAAATTTTGTGCGGCATATTTTATGTTGCAAAATGAAAGCTGTACAACGCAAACTTGCATTTCAAGGCTTTTGGATCTTTAGTTTTATTTCGTGGTTGCTCTGTCTTTTCAAACTATCCCAACAATATTGATCAGCATAAAAATATGGAATTTTACGGAAAAAAAAAAACACAAAGCAATTGACATTTTGCACCAAAAAGGGAATTTAAACTGAAGCTGTAATCGCAAACTCGAGTACAAACTCTCTCACGCGCAAAGCACAGGTTTGTCAAAATTGAACGAGTCTCTAATTATTTAACTAACTAAACTCAACAAACGCAAAATAAATAATTCTTAACGCTAACAAAATGAAAACAAAACCTATCAAGATAATTAAGTAATAAATATAACCAACTATATAATGTCCATTTTTTACTTGACATAACTATAAATATATGCTCCACAATGCACATAGAGTTACCTTTGTTAAGCCACTTTTCGAATAAAATTGTCTCAAATAACTTGACATCGTAATCAAGTGGAAGTTATACTTTTATTTCGTAATTAAATTCACTTCACAGCACAATATGTGGACGATATGTCTTTGAAACAAGGACTACCTTTTCATACACAATATGTATTGCATTTCACTTATAGGACCACATCAGTTTATTTCAAAGTAGATTGAGACTTCTAGCTATTGATATATCCCCTGATATGATCACTTTCCTTTTTAATTTAATCCAATTTTTCAACTACATGATACCAGATTTCTATTTTTCAGTATAAACCGGAAGTGATTCATGGGGCCATGTCTCCCATCCAAAACAAGACCTTGTTTCAATAGTGTTAAAAGCAAGATGAATAGAAAAGACACCTCAACGGACCCTGTGTCTCACCCGGAACTTCCGGATCTCGTGTTCGATGAAGATGCTCATAAGATCCTCGTGTTGCTTAATATCCGTCCAGTTGTCCTCTTCGGGGATGCCGCGGTCCTCCCGGGTCGCGAGCCGCAAGTGGAGACGGATCGATCCCTCCACGTTCGACCGGGCAGAGCGACCCTCCAACTGGAACCACTTGTCAATACCCACCGAAGGAATTTCCTGGAATGAAATAAATATCATTCAGATACTGAAAGAAAGGTGGACAAGCCATCTATTACCATGGCTTTGGATTACCGATTAGCGGTATTAGGATTTCGCATTGCAGTTTGCCCCGTCCTTAATAGTAGAAAAAGTTTCTAGTCGGCGTAGAAGTGACTAATGATCTCATGTAATTATCTCATTCAATTATTAACAAAACTGCAAACTTCTAAAAATAACTGTTGATTTACGACAGCTGTCTGAACGTGACAGAGTGTTTTGAATGGCGTTGCAGATCCAACTAGACTATAAAAATTGGAAATTCTCAAAACTTTGATTCAACTAATTATCGCAGGTAAT
Organism: Haplosyllis leylae; assembly: GCA_038406175.1. NCBI lineage: Eukaryota > Metazoa > Annelida > Polychaeta > Phyllodocida > Syllidae > Haplosyllis > Haplosyllis leylae. The sequence goes on along the minus strand of JBCAUG010145087.1, from coordinate 3,173 downwards.
TAATGTGACTGCTTAAGGAAGTAATTTAGTCATTTCCTGAACTTGTCCGAATTAATATCATAAAACAGCAGGAAACCCAGACTTCAAGGGAAAGCAATTACTTAATAGTTTTCAGTGGTTGCCGTTTTTGGAAAAAAGTAATGAATAGCCTGGAGGGAGGCAGTGATAGCAAATGTATTATCAGATATTAGAAGATCTACGTGAAGTCTGGTCAACTCTGGGAAGCCAGAAATTGCTTCCCGCCCACAGTTAATTGAAACAACTAACAAAATAATGGCAGAACAAATTCCTCTTTAAGTTTTAATATTGATTTAATATTTTTCAGCTACAGAATGTAAAGTTGACCAAAATCTCACAAGGATAGACACCTCAACATATTTGGCAGAGAAAAGGATTTTACTAGATTGATACTAAGACTGATCCATTTCGTTATGCATTTCTGAACACCGAAATGTTTTAACAGAAGAGAAGGGCTATTTCTGCTTCGCTACTGTGAAAATGTTGCCTCTATTAGGCTGTAATTTACAATGAGATATTGACTGACTAGACTTGAGCGGTTCACATTTCCTGTGCTATTGTTCCTTACAAGTAAAAGGCAGGTCCCGAATACAGAACAGATGATTTTTCATTGGGAATGCTGTCGAAACCGCAACGAATAATGAAACTGCGCAAATCAGTTCTGATATGAAGACTGCTTTGGACTTTTATAACAATGCCTCGAAATTTGAAGTGTAGAATATGTTAAGTTCAGAACAAACAAAATGCCAACCACCATTTATGATGCTTCCCAATGGCGGATCCAGGATTTCCCAGAGGAGGGTCGCCGGTAATGGTGTAGTATAACTGCCAAAGTTTTTCCAACCATAATTCTTTTTATTATTTTCAACCTACCTATTATTTTGCCAATTTCCCCTCAAAACTGCATGAAAATGAAAACAAATTGGACCCGCGGGGGGTGGGGGGGGGCGCATCCCTGGCGCCCATTGAATCCGCCAATGCTTCCAGTAAAAACCTCCTTGAATGAACTCAAAACTCAACAGAAAGTGAAAATGTTAAGACTAGTGTCACCAGATTACAAACTGGATGAAGGGGTGGATTTAGCAAAAAGAAATATTCATTGTGTGCGGTCCATTTTCAAATGCAAATCTATAATTATAGTTTTCTCAACAATTGGTGGTTATTACCATTCATACCGGTGTAATGTTTTCATTCTGCCCCCGTTTTCATTCGCCCCCCCCGGGGTGATTGAAATCAATTTTTTGATTTCAGTTGCCCCCCCTATTGATTTCAGTTGCCCACCCCAAAGTTATCGGTATTGTGATACATTTTACAAAATGTGGCAGATGAACCACAGAGACTGTAACAAAAAGTCGACTGTAACTGGCAGCGCCTGTAAAAAAGGTCGACTGTAAATGGAAAAAGTTGACTGTAACAGTGAGCGCCTGTAAAAAAGGCTGACTGTAAATGGAAAAAATCAACTATAACAGTGAGCGCCTGTAAAAAAGGCCGACTGTAAATGCAAAAGTCGACTGTAACTGTCAGCGTCTGTAAAATTTTACAGTCTCTGACTGTTACAGTCAACTTTCTCCATTTACAGTTGACTTTTTCCATTTACAGTTGACCTTTTTTACAGGTGCTGCCAGTTACAGTCGACTTTTTGTTACAGTCTCTGTGGTTCATCTCCCACATTTTGTATAATGTATCACAATACCGATAACTTTGGGGTGGGCAACTGAAATCAATAGGGGGGAAACTGAAATCAAAAAATTGATTTCAATCACCCAGGGGGGCGAATGAAAACGGGGGCAGAATGAAAACGTTACACCGGTAACGTTAACACTGACACCGCATAATGGCGCTGGATAATGTTGCCAGATAATGACACTGCATGGACAAGGGTACAGTAATCGCACCAGATAACTGGTGCCATACCTTGAAATAAAACCACCACGCCATCTACATTCACTGAACAGTAAATGAAATTTGTAGGTCCCCTCCACCTTTCCAAAATTTTGGGGCAAAAAGCCGAAACAAACTGCTAAGGTGACGAGCCACCAAAAAAAAGCAATGCGAAATGATGACGACACTTCATGAACAGGTTCATTTCTGACATAATGCCAAATGAGTCCAAAACTACGCACTCAAAAGCTGCACGAAGATTTTCCTCTTTTGGACTTTCAATTGCAAACGAAATTTCAAAAAGTGTTCTCAACTTTGAAATTTTGACCTTGCAAATAAACATTTTTAGTACCTGTAGACATTGCTTTCTGCCCAGGTACACGCAATACATAGCATTTCAGAAAGCAAAGCAAAAAATTTATGTTCACTTTCTTGCCAAATGAAATGAGATTACTTTCCCTGTCAGAACATTGGTAAAAGTGGTAAAAGAAGCACGCTTTCACATTGTTTTCAAATATTTGTTAACGTTTTTGACACCTCCTGCTTTTCACAGATCCAAAATGATACGTGTAAAAAGATTAAATACACACATGTAGTTTTTGCGGGTATAGAGTTGAAGTTGAGTTTCTGTTACACAAGGTGTTTACATTGTAACGCTGGTGTAATCTCTTGATATCCTGTCACAATAGTACCCGCCAGCATCTATTCATTATGAAAATTAAATAGATCTTCAAACAAGAATGTCTTCTCGTTAAAGGCACTCCAACCGCACAGCACACAGTAGACAAAGAATAAAATTTTGCAATTTGACTTTGAAACCAATTGATTAATTATACCCCTTGGTGTGTGCATTGTACACTACTGTGCACTGATGCAGAAATAATGACGGATTTTTAACATCTTTCCGGGATATGCATTTTGGGATACATTTGTTGTTTTTGCATACTTGAATTCTATTGAAGTTTTCTGCTAAATAGATCAAGGTTCAGGGAAATTGAAAAGTCTATTTGAATTCGTTTGGCACTTGCCTAACAGGTCAATGTCATTGTGGAACTAAATTGTGACTTTTTTAGTTGTAAGACCTTGACACCATGACTCTAGGAAACATGAATTCTTAGCTTAAATCGTTCAATTGTTATTGTCTCACCAGATAAACACACAAGTAGACATGACTAGAAACATTACGCATCCACACACGCATATGAGCGATCCTCTGTTTTTGCGGGAAAATCGTAGCATTGTATGTTATTTTCAAAATAAACCTACTTAAAGTC
>JBCAUG010144976.1:0-20636 GCA_038406175.1 Haplosyllis leylae | reverse complement strand
AGATGATCCGGGCAAGTGAAAATTTTGTCAGGTCGTCCGGTTTGACGACTGGCCTCAGATCCTTATTTTCAGCTCTGAGGACGTGATGATTTATTAATTAAATTACACTTTTGTGTGTTGCGCTTGCGGTGATCTTTGAACACAGTTGGACAAGACATAAGATACGTGTGTTGCCGGAGTTCTAATAATTATGCACATATTGTCAAGTGTTTCACTAGGATTCCAAGATTATGAAAAATGTTCACAGATGTCCAATCCTGGCTGCTGAAACTGCATGTAGAATTAGGTTCACGCGGTGTGGAGTACACAACTAATATTTTACCGCCCGCGTACGTGTACTGTTAACATCAAGCATGGACTTCCCAGTGTCAGGGCATAATTCTTGAAATCAATTTGTTGAAAGTTGTTTTGAAAGAATACTGAGTCCACTCGTGGAACAGTTCATTGTTCCCAGCTTCTTCGCCAAATGTAAGATAATTTAGATATTTTGCAGTTTGAGCGCATAATTTCTGATTCACGTTAATCCGACTACAGGTAAGATTAATTTCATTACCGGGTACATTCAAGCACGTATTACAACAAAATTCATTTGCACTGATGAACACCATAGCGTTTGTGACTGTGGAGCAGGGAAGAGGCCTGGCCAAGTTTTTCGCGTTGCGTGGATTATTCTCACAAGCTTTAAACCAAACGGGGAACAATCAATACACATGTGTTGGCCAAGCGAATTATGGGAATAAATAATTGCTTTCTCATGAGTTGGCTACGAACATGACCGCTCACTTCATCCATGTAGTTAATGGGAAAATAAGGCCAAATTGGTCACCTTTGGATCGTCTCATAAGGCTGGCAATTTGTATTTGTGATGAAGACATTTTGCTGTGGTATTGAATGAAATAAAATATTACGCAGAAATGAGATGAAAGGGTACGGCTGAAAGCCAGTATGCATTTGTGTTGTTAAGTGTCTTGGGTATTAATTTGGGAAGATCAATGAATTTTGCTCTTGAATGAAGCGACTTGAAGGAAAAATATCCATCTGCAAGGATACAGGCAGTAAGGTCGATCGATGGTAGATCTACCTTGATTTCTTTCGAGATATTCTGAATTGCCACGAGATTCTACCATTTTGAAAAATCGCTTGAAATTTAAATGTCATCTTCATGTTATTTTGCTCAACAAAAATACTGTGCATAAATTATGTTTGAACTGTTTTCCTCCTTCAAATGCTGTTTTTGAATGGTATTTTTGAACAATGCCATTCAGAATGTCATTCAAATAAATTTCAGTTCTGTACGGCAAACAACAGCTGTGCCAAGACCTCACGACATGCTTGTCAATGTTGCGCGCACCGTGGTGCTTTTCCCCATATTCCCGTTTCATATTCCTTTACTGGAAACCGAAATCTTCTGTGGCACTAACTGGGATTCTTGGCAATTAGAATTTAGTTATTCTGAATATCGTGTATGTCGAAACTGTCTTAATTTAATGGAATTCCAAGTTTCAGATGATCAAGTTTCCATGAGACATGAATTCTGTTAATATTTTAAGGTTAAGCTTTCACGAATACCACGCGCACATGCGAAAGAGCACATTGTATCGAATCTGTTGTTAGGGATGAAGAGAAACTGAAGCAAGAAAATTGATCCTTTGCCAAGCAATATTTTTTGTAAAGGAAAAACTATCTACTAATTTGAACATTGAATTTTGAATACAAAAAGCAGTTGATGATGTGCCAGCTCAACTCGATACATTCATTGGTAAAGATGCAACACAATGAAATTCAGACCAATCAATGCTCAGTCCACAGTTGCAGAAAGAATGCACGCACGTCAGTGGTGTCACAGCTGGCAAATTTAGAGGCCATGATTTGAGAGATTTAAAGATCAGAAGTCATGCCGAAAATTGATTCAAGCGTGCTTAAAAAATTATTTATGTTTGCCACAGGGTACACACAAAATGCTTTTGACGAAGTAGAGAACATACATCATGAACATATGTTTAGATGCGGAAGCCAATTAATAGAATTGTTTGCACGGAAGTGCTTTTTTTTTTACAACTGAATTTTAAGCTTGCGTAATGGTGGCTGGCTGTACATTGTCATTCTGAAAAATAAATGTTTGTCCAAGTATAATCTCACGAAAAGTAATAGATGCTACTCAATTGTTTATGATGCAATGCACCAGAAAGGAGTGACAATGTTGTAATGATCAATAACAGCAGAACACATTCAAATATTCATGAGAATAAAAAGTTCTATCATTAAATCACAATGTCGGTTTGACTACCAATAGCCCGTTGTATATGAGCTAGGATAGAGCCTTTACTTTCTTCAATAATGCATGGCCAATTGATTGTGTCGCTGAACTATACTGGGTGCTTGTGTCAAATGGATTGTTTGATCCAGAATGGAAAATGTCAAAAGAAAGAATCTGCGAGTCAAAGATGTCCGCAGACCAGTTCTCTGTATTTGCCATTTGAAGTTGTATCTGACGTGGGTAGCTTCTTGTGCGAATGTCATTTTATTTATGAAGTTAAACATCTGAGCAAAAACTCCTTATTTGGCATATCAGGCCAGCTGTTCGACGCAAAACATACATTCATGATTGCCCTAACATTTGCATGTGCATATTTTCCTGTGTGGCAAGTAGGGACTGTTTCAAAATTGCATCTGTTTCCTTCAAAATATTTAGTTCAAAGTGATATTACACTAGAAATTTTGTCTTATCTGGTTTGGAGAATTCCACTTCCTGATTTAGATTATATGTACTATATTGTCGAATTCTTAATTTCGTATTCAATTATACTCGAAAACCTTTTTCCTGAAATTGTCTGTGTTCCTTTGGACAGAATTAGTTGCCAGCCGTGGGACAAATGAACGTGGGAAGAGCTGACATTTTGTGGTTTGCAATATATCCTCATGAAAAGGAAGACCATCCGTGGTTCATATGAACTACTCTCCGGTGGCCAACCCACACTTGGTTGGACTTTAACCATATATGTACAAATAACATGATAACACCCGACACCCTCATAATAAAGCTCGCAATTTCTGAAACGTTTTCTTCAAGTGGCTTTTCGCTGTTAGCAGTTGACAGAGTTTTCAGGTGCAAGATGTATCCGAGCAACTTTGGCTTAAATTCTTTCGCAGTTTCATTATCTTTGTTTAAAACAATTATCATGTCGTCCACACGAAAGTAAAAGCCGTCACGCCTCTCTCAGATGCAGTAGAACACTTTTATGAACAACAGCCTATTGTATTTTACGACCACTGTCAGTGAGCAGTGCCGACGCTTACCAACCATATGACTTATCCATGGAAAATTCAAAGGTTATAAAAGTGATTGTTCATAGCAAGTTTATATGTATACATTTATAATTAAATGGATTGAAATTTTTTCTTTGCAGTCTGACGCCAAAATGGTGCTTGATGTGATAGCACGCATGGAGGACACAGAGCCGTTTAGCGAGGAGTTGCTCGGTGCCATGAAGCGCCTGTGGGTGGACAGTGGAGTCCAAGAGTGCTTCGGCAGGTCCAATGAATACCAGCTGAACGATTCAGCAAAATAGTAAGTAACTATATACAGGGGTCTGTAGACAAAATCATAACGACAATTTCGTTGAAGTAAACCTATTGCCATATACTATGGAACGGACTAATTAATTTAAAATCTTGGCTGGGACTTACATGAAACATAAACCGGGCATTATTAAAGACGTTGGTCTCTTGTGATTAACCCTTGATGAGAATAAAAGATTAAGTAAAGATTTATACTGGGTGGAAGTGAACATTCCCTCTTGATGTTTACCTTCCTTCGAGTGTGAATGTTATTTATTTTATCGGGAACCAATTTGTTGGTGAGGTCGCGCTCGCATTCGCTTTGGCTCAGCATCAATCAACCCTTATGGACTCCTTGAATGGGTCATGTTTTCCGATTGTATTGAAGAAATTGAACTATTTTCACCATTTTTTTCTTTCGTGAAAAGACGATTGACATTTGGAACTATTATTAGCAGATTTGTGTGTTTTCGCTAGGAAGATTTTTGCAGCTATAAATAGCTGGGTGCATGGATCCAGCAGTAATCTGGATGAGAAGTGGATTCTGCTGATGGAGATTGTGATGGTTTTAGGGGCAGAAGGCTATCTGCAGGCACTATAACTGATTAGAGCCAGAAGTAGCATGACTGGTTGATGTCTGTCTACCTGCAGCAATGTATTGCATGCTGTTGTAAACTTCAACTGATTTACTCATTCGGCTTTTACAAGTGAAAGCTATCATTGCTGTGCGTGTGTGTACTTGATATTACATTGGTAGGATTTCCTGGTACACGTTATAACCACTCAACAAAGGCCACACATTACTCTCTAAATGACCGTCGCAGATGATATTTACAAGTTCATCTCCCCTACCTCTTGTCCCTTTCAAAAGAGATAACGTGTTTGAATTTCATGGGTGATACGCGTTTCCTAACAGATATGTTAGAAGACAAAAAGTACACGAAACGTACCTCATCACAGGGGAAATATTTCTAGTAATTCTTGATATCTTGCAAAGTTGTTATAAACGGAATTCCCAACGTAACCGTCTTTACGGATATGTTAAACGCTAAAATGAATTTATTGGGCAGATAAAAAAACTCCGCATGATTTCAAAAGTCGCAATTCGGATTCGTGGCTAGGAAATGTATCGTTTGGCGTTGATGTGTGCTTGTCATCAGGGCATCTGTCACTTGCGCGTATATCGACATATCGCCATGGCCATGGCAACGGGAGCAGCTTCGGTAGCTTCTAGGCTAGGTACAGGAGCCCTCCCAATAGAAGTGCATCGCAGGAGCCAAGAACACAGGGAGTCGGCAACTAATAAATTGAATTGATGGTTTGCGTGGACGAATTAACAATGGAAATTGGCCATGGTAGTGTTTGAGACTTCCGCATTGTTGAATAGCGTCTTGAAATTGAGTGAAAAAAAAAATTAAAGAAATTAAGTGAGAAACACGACCCGTAAAATGATCATGCGAAACCACTGAAGCTGTGCTCTTGTGACGAAGCTAGTTCTTCAGCGAAAGAATTGCATGTACCAGTTGTAATCGGCTTCAACGTTAAGAGGGGGGGAGGGGTAGGTTGCAAGCAATTACGCTTTATGTAGACTGATTCAATTATGGTTAACAGTGCTCATAAATATCATTTCACTACATGAACGAGAATTTGACCTGGTCTTATTTCTCGAGGTTTGGCCAGAATGCTAGTTGGAAGACATCCATATGCCAGCCTGAGAACAAAATCAAGACATTGGAGGGGGTGTACCAGGAAAGGAATAATAGTCTTAATTACAGGGGAACTGCTAGGTTCTTTGTGTATTTTGAATGATCACAATTGCCGTTAAAGAAATGTAAATTGTAGAGGAGAAGAGAGCAAAATGTCCCGAATCCATCATTTATGTGCAATAAAATTGTGGCATTTTATTTTGCGTGATGTTGCGCCGTCTGTCGACCAACACATATTGCGCCAGATTGGGGTGAAATTGTAATGGGAAACCACAAGTTTGTTTATGATGACGGAAACAAGGCGTTGCTCGGAGTGTACATATCCGTATATCATGGCAGGGTGCACAGGTGATGGACTATCGTTTACAAGTTCTTTGCTATCACTAATCACGTGAAAGGTATTAGGGGCTGTATTTTCCATTACCCATTTTTGGCGTTGTTTCGAATGCTAATTTAACTAGGTTCTAATTGGTTAGGGGGTTGGGGTGGATGATAATGTACTAAACAGATACAAGTTGAAAATTGTAGGGTTTATTGTCCGCAACCGATAGAGATGCTGCAGTCTCACAATTTTTGGTCCGAGTTCAGTGGTCAGAATTGGAATTTAATGACATTTGCACCTAGTCTGTCCAGTCCATAATGGCATATGTCTTAAGATTGATTTAATACCTTCAACATATTATTCCGAATCAATGACAGATATTTCAACAGTTTCATGACTTGCGGAAAAATTTAAAGTACAATGGTGTGTTGAATCTGAAAGATGAAACATTTGGTCAAAGATGATAACGCTTGGCGCCTCGTGTTGTTATCCCCTAATGTGGAAGACAACATGAAAAGACATGGGAAATTTCACCTGAAATGATACACGTCTTTCTTCGAGGTTTGACAATCGTCAATGTGGAAAACTCCACCATTTAGACTGGCTTTTGAGCAGAAGAATTTACTTGAAATTGTCAATTGAGACGCTTTGCAAACTTTCTGTCAGAAGCGAGCAAATTGATGCAGGGACACTTACGGAACAGGGTCTGATTGTTTCATGGGGATTAGGTCATGCACATTGGATGGTGACAGGCAAGCAGCAATCCCTCACAAAATGGCCACCTGCAGCGGAGGCAGCACTATCTGGCCCAGCTTCACCTGGCTTTCCATATCAATTATGATAATTAGTCTGTCTGTGTGTCCCTTCCCGGCTTTTTTCCCTGCTTAGATTTTCAGTATTTTAAAATTGTTTGCTGCAACTCTGTTTCAGTACGTGGTACACGAAAAGTACAAATATGGATATAATCTATTGAGCTGTTGAGAAGAGATCCATGCACATCCCAGCTTGCGCCGTATCATTTCAAGTTGCCAGCCCAATTAATGGATGGAACAGAACGTCATTATGAATGAGAGAAATCTCGAATAAATAAGCCATCAGAGCATTCCAGTTGATTAGAATTGACCCTGCATCTCTAGATGAAACTGAATAGTCCATAAAAATCCCTTCCTTGCGTCGGTATAGCGAGTGGCCTTCAATGTGCGAACCTTTTATCCGATCAATTTTTAACATGTCGACATGTCGCAATAGTGAGTGTGCTTGTTCTATATGTCATTAAATATTGTTTGCGTAAACTGCACACTATATCAGCAAATAATTAGTCTACTTTTTCGTCGAAGTTTATTGAAAGTAAAAGATTGGGCCCATTATCAATTGGCCCATTGAAACTGTTTATTTGAAAATACTAGTTTTCAAACAACAGATGTAATTTCATGGTAGAGTTTCCAGGAAATATGACTGTGTCTGGTATTTTTGAAATATAATGAAAAATTTGGTTTCACAAAATTTGTACAAAGTTAGACTTTAGTTTGACAAGATTTGGAATTTGCAAAAAACTTACCGTACCAATATGTGCTTTCGGAAACAGCCAGACCTAAACTCGCCAAATTTAAAACCGATCTGTGTTTGACCAATGCATCTGTAATTTTTGTCAAATTAGTCCATACATGCTACAGTAGAAGTAATTAGCTTTTAAAATGTATTTTTCCCAATCGTACTTACAAAAAATAACTAAGATTTTGTGTGTTTATTAATCAGTTACTTTTGATTTTCAGTTTCTTAGACGACTTAGATCGTTTAGGTGGCAAAGATTATATGCCTACTGAACAAGATATTCTTAGAACAAGAGTAAAAACAACTGGTATTGTTGAGGTACACTTCCACTTTAAGAACTTAAATTTCAAGTAAGTATAGCGACATATAAACTGGGAAAAGGTACTGCTTAACATTTTTATTGGAGAAATGGTTTTAAAATGAAAACAATTATTTTGGAAAACAAAAAAAGAACCCATCAATAATATGGAGAAGAAAAGTGTAATTCATATACGATCCAAAATGTTTAATACATGTACTCATTAATGAACCATTTCTCCTTTGGTCGGTACCAAAAAAAAAAAAGAGTACCTTTTCCACATTAATGTTGTGATTTCTCTTCGTCTAGGTGTCTTCGTCGTCGTCGTCGTAGTATTTGGTGGTGTTTGCAGAATTGCAGGGAGCTGAACACGTGTTTTGTTTTTGTTTGTCTTAGTTTAATTAAGAAATAGTTTATTTATGTTTTGTTACCATATTTTCAGTTTCTTAGATTGTTTAGACCGGTTGGGTCAACCCAACTACATGCCCACAGAGCAAGACATTCTTCGTACTCGAGTAAAAACCACTGGTATAGTAGAGGTCCACTTCAACTTTAAAAAATTAAATTTCAGGTATAAAATTGCATGGGAGTGGCTTGGAAACCTGCTTATTTCGGGACATTAGAATTAAGAATTCATCAACCACTAGTATACTTCACCTGGGCACCCGTCTTAACTAATATAAAAGTCAAATTAATAAAACGTATTTTACATTTCCATTTAATATCTTTGCTTCTGAAGCGTTGTATCGAAGTTACAATCAAATAAATAGTCATTTGTACTAACACTTTAGATATAAATTGCCAATTCTGATAAGCCCAGCTTTCCCAAAGAGACTTCCCCTCACCACATACATAACAACCTACTCTTCATTTGTGTTATACTTTCAAGACTTTGTAATCTCTTGGTTTTCGTTTTGTTTGTTTTGTTTTGTTTGTAATTGTAGCTTCAAATGTTTAACGTGTATTTTATGCATCGAAAGATAATTTCCGATCATTTGGCCATACAGAACTTAAAGAAATATAATATGCTAAATAAACTCACAAAAATTGGCAGTTAAAATTTTAAGAAATGTACCAATACAGCACCTACTACAGATCAAAAGCGTAAAAATGATTAGAATGAGTACATTTCTTGTAATAATAATATGAGTGTCGTATTAATAGTGGTAAACATTGTTTATTAATGCTTGGCTCTTTTGTACTTTTTAATTAATAAGGTCACGTTGGTCTTTCTATTATAGATTATTTGATGTAGGCGGTCAACGGTCTGAACGGAAAAAGTGGATCCACTGTTTTGAAGATGTAACGGCCATTATATTCTGTGTAGCTATGAGTGAATACGATCAGGTTCTGCATGAAGATGAAACTACAGTAAGTCACAGCTACATAACTGTATGATAAGATACAGAATTTTATGTTTTTAAATGCCCACTTCCAAATTTTGTCAAACAAATTACAGAATTACTTTTACTATTACTTTTACTAATGCTTGTGGCAAGAGTAATATTGAAAGATACAACAGAGTTACACAAAATTGTATTAGACACACTTTCATTTCTTACAATATTTTTGTGGACCCTTTTTGGAACAAATATAAAAGAACAATTTTCAGTCTGGTACAATCTAATAATAGATGACGACTTCTTAGAAGCATATTTTTTTCTCATCGTTGGTCTTTTGTTTCGTTTTAGAACCGAATGCAGGAGAGTTTGAAGCTTTTCGACTCAATCTGTAATAATAAATGGTTCACAGACACATCCATTATCCTCTTCCTCAACAAGAAAGATCTGTTCGAGGAGAAGATTAAGAAGTCCCCTCTCACCATATGTTTCCCAGAATACACAGGTAAGTACAGACTGATGAGAGATCAGTGGTACAGCCAGATCAATAAGTATATTCTCAGAATCATGAAGAAACGAGATCAAAAGCTCCCATCAGTTGATATCCAGCTCTTCAGAGTGTACACAAATCAACAGAAGTTAGTTCAAGAATATATTATTTACGGATTTTTCAGCAAGATAATTACAGTAAATTTGTGAGCACCTTTCTGTACATTCTCTGTTTGCAGGTAAACAGACGTATGAGGAAGCAGCAGCATACATCCAAGCTCAGTTTGAGGCCAAGAACAAAAGCACGACAAAAGAGATCTATTGCCATCAAACTTGTGCAACTGATACCAACAATATCCAGTTCGTGTTCGACGCTGTCACCGATGTGATCATTGCCAACAACCTGCGAGGCTGTGGGCTCTACTGACCGCTGCCGCCGCTCGTGCCCATCCTATTTTCTTCATGTCCCCCATGCGCTCGTTCCTTAAATGTCTGTACAGCAATGTCTACTACACATTGGAAGCCGTTGATATTGACATCAATGACAACAACAGCATCAGCAAGAATTATATCATCATCAACAACAGCAACAATTACAACAACAAGTTACTATAGCGACTACCACTATTCCATGGCAACCGCAAAGGGAGGAAGTGACCTTTCTTTGAAAGTTTCCTGTCAGTTTTTAGTGGTTGCCGTGCATTGTAGGTTCGACAGCCATCACTTACGGTACTGCATTAAAAAAATCGTCGTCATTGGCACTATTGACTTCATGATGTTTGCTTGTAACATTCTAGTGCTCTCTATCTCCCAGCACGTCGGTGGTGGTACATTTTGGCTATCCATGTTATTAATCACATCAATGTCTTAGTTTTACTGAACTGACACAATGCAAACTGTCAGGACATGTGTGAGTACAGAAATATCAAAAATCAGCTTTTAAAAGGAAAATAAATCGTGAACAATTTACAACACTTTACAAAATTTGTGCTAGGCGGTGATGATGTACCTGAAATTGATATCGAAAACAAGAAAAACGCAGAGAACTATTGTTTGTCAATCACACATCTATCTAGTCAGGAGAAACATGCATGCCCTCCTGTTGGTGCATGTATGCAGCGTGTACATGACATTTCTTGTGGTTACCTGCAGTTAAAACATACTGGAAAATCGTATTACATCACATTGTGCATCAAATTGATGATGAGTTAGACTATGGTGTCATCTTTTCACTTGCTGCGCTTCTTAAGAACACGTCAAAAGTCTCATCCACATGCAAACTTAGATGTCAGTCCTTTGTGTTCCACAATGAGTATACCCTGTTTTATACACGATTATGATTCTTACTTCATCTGCTGGCAAGATAGTTACAACAAAAGCCACAACAACAGCAACATCCAATGACAATGGAAACGACATGAAACAATTTGTTTTCACTACATGTAGTTGAAAAACAACAAAAACAAACGCACTGTCATCTCAATTGAGTACTCTTTACAAGCTACATACATTAATCATAAAATAATATCAGTTAAATTTCATTTTGTTATCGCACTGTATGTACCATGTATAGTGACTTATTATTCAAGTCTACGAAGGAAGACTTCTAAATGTGCAAGTGTGAAAAATTTATTCCCCGCCCCCCGGAACAGATCATAATTGTCTAGATGAAACAAAAACTGTCTTGCATCAGTTCGCCGCTTTTCTTGCAGAATTTTACCTTTTCATTTGGGACCCATTCTTCACAGAAAAATTTGGAGAAAAAATTTCAATAATATAAGTTTCCTCTTAAACTCCACGCACTGCTGAGTTGTAGACCATACATGACATTAGTATACATATGTATTTAGTGGTAAATCACTGCATTATTTGTCTAGTCATCTTTGTGTATCATAATGTATTATTATATTTTTGGTTTTTTCGGATAATGATTTTGTATCATTGTTGATAATTATAATTTATACAGTAAAGAATAATCATGTCCGTTTTGAAAATGATTATTGAAATATTTATTATTATTACAGTCATCATAAGATGCCTTTTTGTTCTCGAACACACAAAAATAGATTCAACTTCTGGTGCAAGACAGAAACAGTTTTTTTTGTGTATTTAGTCAACTTTGTGTGTGAACAAATTTTAAAAAAAGACCTTACCGAGCGAAAGGGATTAGAAATGTGATAAGTCGTAATAGTCCACCCTAAGTCGTGGGCTCTATCGAAAACATGAAATGATCTTCTGTGTTTGTTTCATTTTGTTGAGTAACCAGCCTACTATACATGTGACCTAAGTTTGTAACCACAAGCTAAACCAGGGACCATAAGGCCATTGATAAGAACAGCAGTTTGCGAGACATAATATCACTACAATTTTATGACAAAAATTTTCGAGGCTTATTCTTTCTTTCTGATCGAAGAGACTTGAAATTGCCTAAGGATCCCTAACATGGCAAAGTCCCCACTGCCCCCTTTGTGAGATCCATGCCAGTGGCTGGTTTGTTTGAGTGTACATGTAGCTGTGAAATACTTCAGAGAAAAAAAACATGACAACATATTCTTAGCTTTTTACTATAGAGAGCAAAGTAAAACTTTGATTATTTTCAAGTTCTATATGTGCTCTCTGGCAGAGAAAAATAATTGTGTAAATTTAACCGCTTTAT
Organism: Haplosyllis leylae; assembly: GCA_038406175.1. NCBI lineage: Eukaryota > Metazoa > Annelida > Polychaeta > Phyllodocida > Syllidae > Haplosyllis > Haplosyllis leylae. The sequence goes on along the minus strand of JBCAUG010144976.1, from coordinate 8,716 downwards.
GTATGTTTAATCATATTGTACATTGTGTAGCAATTACTAGCTGAATCTGTTTAAAATAACAATAATGATAAAAATGGACGAAAAAGAGATACCCAAACGGCGTCTCTTTCTCTCACTGAACAAATCATTCATGTCATGGAAATGACGACAGTGCATTGTGGGTAGAACTCTATCATGCAAATTAGAGGTTCTTAGTGTCATCAGAAAAAGTGTACTACTCACTTATTTTAAATGTTTGCACTGTTATTATTGTAAATATATGTTCAAATTCGTATTTAAATGAAAAGGGAAAAGATTTTAACAATGTATGGCCTAATTATTATTAAGAAATAAAATGAACGGTGTGTCACATGCCAGTTAGGAAACTAATGTATTACATGACATAGCCTTATAGATTGTATTACAAAACATTCAAATAGTGTTCATTCATGCATTCATTGGTCTTTAGTGGACTCATCAGAATATTTACTATTTTCCACTTTCATTAATCAGAGTAATATGTTGAAGGTCTATTTTAAATTACTCTTTTGGCATTACTAGTTTCGAAAATTTTTGTGTGAACACAAACGTTGTATCTGCTACTGTTTTATATCTTACAAACATAGGGGTAAGCACCACAAGAAAAGAAAAGACTAAGTCATCATGGTGGTGCCACTCTGTCAAATTATTATGTACAGTCATGAACAATGTTATGGTAAATTATTTTAATTCATTATCAATTAAAAATTATAGAATGTATTGATAATTGGTGAATTGCACAAAAATGTCTCAAAGTGTATTCTTGAATTGTGCTGTCGATGATACTGTGGTTAAGATAATGATGATCAATTCATTTGAAATACTCGAATCAATCAAAAAGAGAAAAATTCAATAATTTTCACCATCAGCTACAGCCCTTAATAGTACCAGCTTTCGTGAGAACAAAGTTGTACATGCTTTTCTGTTACTTATCATATTATCATAAGTTGTTATTCTTCGAGTAGTTTCATGAAAGTAAGTTCCCATTTAAAGTGTTTGAAGGTTTTGAATTGGAAAATGATGATGATGAAAAGGAGGACAAAAAATGCAAAACTTTGGATCATTGTTGGGATGTGTGTTGCAAAGGCGACAGTAACGAAGCATTTTCTAGAGTACTGCATCATCTAGAAGTCATTATTTATTTATGTTGTATGGAGACTACAAACCAACATTTACAGAACCAAGCCGCAATATTATTGGAATGAATTACATTTTTACTTTTTCTTGTGAAAATCAGGGATTTTAAACGCGACATCGACCGGATATGTCGCGTTATCATAACGCTGCCTCGACAAACCTTTACTGCAAGATAGCTTCACACAGAGACACAGACACTCATACTTCCTCTTAATAGTTTCTACACTGAGTTCTCTGCTTCAAACTACCTTGTTGCATTCATCGGGACGGTAGTGGAAAACAAAATGGATTAAAGCAAAAAAAGATAGATTGGAGTCCATATGGTACTGGAAAGACATTGCATCTCACATCTCTTGTTGCAGTAAGCACTCCTTGGATAAGTTCTACACGTCATGTGGATTATCTGTGATGAACAGAGTAAAGATTGCATGAGTCGGGAGAAACTTGGTTTCTGGAAAGAAATAGCTTTGTACAGCAGATCAGTCGATTTCAAATAGATTGTACTCATGTCATCACTGTTTTCCAATACAAAGATAATAGAATACCAGCAGTTATTTTATCAGTGACCAAAACAGAACGAATCTCCCTAAGTCGGTTTGTACTTTTTAAAAGTGAATGAAATTTTGAAGAGTTCATAACACCAATGAGGATGGTTTTAACAACGGGAACCCCTATTAGCTCTTAAGGATATTCAATCTGTATAAGTCCACATGTGATTGCTCTGGTCATAACACAATGTTAAATGTGGGCTTATTAGCAATGTACAGCCACTTTTGATTGGCTAACCATTGAAAAGCGTTTGTTCAATGTGATTTTCTCTTTACATAATAAACAAATAGGAAGTATAAAAAAACTAACAATAAATCTATAATAATAATGTGGAACATTGTATTGATAATGAAGTAAAAAGCATCATTTTTGTTTTATTTATATATAATATGATATGATAGGCATGATGAGGTATTACCGAATGAGTAATTTATTGTATTATATATTTAATCGAGTGCAAGGGTCCACGACCCTGGGGTACATCACCGGGTGACTAGCAGTGGATCCCCCGCCCACTGCAGCCACCCCGTACACCTGGGGTCAAAGGACGGTGTGGCGCAATGGCCTATGAATTTTAAGACAAAAAAAAACATAGTGACATTTAATATAAGTGAATGATTATAGAGTGCTGCCTTTTTTAGTTTGGAAGTAGTCAACAAGCCGAAAGTTGTGCAGTCTAGACACATGCCCCCTGCAAGGGCTGGTGCAGCCCCCACCCTCAAAACCTCTGTCTCTTTAAACTAAGACGGCGGAGGCCACCGGTGCCTTGTAGGAGTTCACACAAAGTACATGCCCCGTGATGAATGAATGTTGTTGTACACAGGCCATTTCGACCTTGAATAAAAAACAAAACTTTAGCATTTTACTAGTTTGTCTCGATGTTGTGTTTCTGGCATGTGAGCAGCCATTGTGTCTGACTTGTACTTAATATTTTTATTTGGAAAAATAAAGGCCATTTTTATTGTAAAATTTGTGTTCTGTTGTTTGATTGGATCTCGTACAAGATCGCAGGAAAAGATTCCATTCAGAAAGGATCAAACCTTTGTCTTCAATCATCACCAGCAAAAGGCATTGGAGACATTTCAGCAAGTAATTCTGACCAGGGAAACGACCTCGGCTATCGCGTGCCTACAGCTATTTCTGCATTAGTCATTTCGTAAACATGGTAAATGAGCATGCACACAAAATGCATGAAACATGTTACTGAATAAAAGATGCGTTGCTGCTGCTGCTGCAGCGGAGAGTGATGCTATTTAATTTATGCAGGAATGGAGATTAATGCTGCCATCTGTTGTTATTTAGCAAGTAAACTAGACCGTTGAAACTGTATGCTAGCTTGTAATCCAAAAGAGTTCAAGTAAGGACCAAAGGGTTGGCCATGTACAGCAAAAAAAAAAAAAACCCAGTTCGACAGATGATTCAACTATATGGACAGTAACATTTTCACTTCGTTTTATTTTGTTTATTTATTTTTTATTCTGTAGTTCCAGGTGAAGCCTTTGATAATGAGGACGATTCTGATTCCCAACAGTTATTGGAAATATTGAGTAAACCACAATTACTAGAAAGGATATCTGATGAAAATTTAAGGAAGCTATCGAAAAAAATTATTCCATTATTGGGTTGTCCTCAAAAACCTCAAGAACTCGAACTCAAAATTTACTTCAAAAAGTCAATATTGCAGCTACACCCCATCACAGTCCTGGTATACCCTTTAATTTTCAAAAACTTAAAAATTGCCCCTGTGTGAAATCACATTTTTAATATTTTCGGCAAATCCTCTATGTTTTCCCTGCCTAGAAAAACTAACATCTAAATAACACCCCCCCTTTTTTTGGTAAATTTGTGATGGTGTTTGCACTTCCCGAGTGGAGCCTGGATGTCACCCTTCGACTTTTTCCAAACAACTAGAGTTTTTCACAAACTCTCTGCAATACAAGAATGCCAACATTCGAGTTTTTCACAGTGACACAAAGTTGACATTATTGCCAACTTTGTATTGTCATATATTCGCAGTTTTCTACTCCATTTGCACCAATTGATGTTAGTAAATGTGAAATTCAAAATCAATGAACATATGAGAATTACATTTCATGGATACAAATTTTATTGGATGACTTGATTTTGAATGGCACAGCTAAAACGAAGTGGGTAATGTTGTCATTATTGTATTGTGGGGTATTTGTGAAAAACTCTATTGGATTAGAATAAGACCCAAAAATTGCGGACAATCACTGGTTTGTTCAAGTTTCATGACTCCTTGATTGATTTTAAACAATTTTTTCGTTATTGAACCAGTGTGCTGCATTATGTTCCAACAAATTTTGTTTGGCGATTGGAAACAGAGATAGTCAGATACTGCTGCTGGAAAAGGAAACATCAAACGTTTTCCACGCGTAATTTTCAGTAAGAAATCCTCAAGTTTACTTAACAGTCATTTCATCGCTGTGATATTCAGTTCAGCTTTAATTCTTTTCAATTCTTCATGAACAAAATTAAATTGAATATTCAAACAATTAAAAATAAAATCTTTGTAAATTATTAAAATCTTTTGAAATGTCAAAGCATTTTCCATACAAATTTAAAATTGATTCCCATGGGACCTATTGACTACAACACCTGGAAACAATTAAACAAAGGAAAAACTCAAGCAGCACTTTTCTCCTTCGAAAACTGGATTCCGGTAATCACGGGTTATATTCAGATGGAACTCATGAAATTTTTGTCTTGGCAGAAAATGTCAAAATTCAGTACTTTTTCAAGAAAATATTCAATTCCTATGTCTATGTTTCGATGCATTTGACACATTGGAAATTCAGACGAAATTTAGTATGTAAATTCCCATATTTCAGAAAATATACGGTGTTTTTCCTATTTATAAATTCTTGTAATTTGGAAGTTGTCACCCTTGGTTGAATCTCATGTCAATTTTGTGCAGAAATGTCAGATTTTATGCCAGATTTGTGTTGAAAACGAAAGCTTCGAATAAATGATCGGCGAACGTGACGAAGGATACCAAGGGGATTCTCCCTGGCTTTGACCAGGGGCCCACAAAAAGGAGTAAATTCCTCAAAAAAAATTTAATTGGTCAGTTCAATTAATTCGACAATAAAAATTCGAAAAGTAGAATTTCTGTGGGATTCAATCTCTTAACCTCTTGATAAGGAGTCAACTTCTATAACCATTCTACAGAGGCTGAAATTATTTGAATAGACATTTACTCCCTATTTCCAATAAAAAAGATTAGCATTGTCCCAAAATCGATGTTTCGTTTTTCGGTAACACACACAAATATCAAGGAGTGAACAAAAATTCACTAGGTGACTCGTACCTCGCGTACAAAAGGCACCTCGCGTACCTCGCGTCCAAAAAAATCCCAAAAAAACCGTGCAGCAACCCCAATTCCATCAATAAGGTACCTCTACGAGTCACCAATAATTCATTGTGCGTTGAAGTGGATGACGGTCAACAGAAATTCATGATGTAGCGAAAGCGCATTACGAAAGAGATCGGTATTCATTTAAGAAATACATTTGATCCTATTTTTATTCTCAAACGAAATAACACCAACACGCGTGGATAAACCCGGCTTTGATAATGTCTTTCTAGTTCGTAATCTTTATAACCCTCCTTGTTTATGGGCTTTTGAAATCAGAAAAATGATTTTGTAAGAAATTTATATCGCAAACATAAGGTCCAGCAAACCAATCGGCTAGATTGTGATAAGTTTTACTGTAGTTTGTGTACAGCAAATCACACAAATCACATTCTGCTTTTGGGCGAGTAATTAAATGGGTGTTGACTGTCCATTTGTTTCTCCACCCAAAGTATTTGAAGTATTCATCAAAATTTCTGTCCAAATACAAAATATAGTCAGCAAGATCTTGTATAGTTTTAAAATCAAAGACATTGATATATGAATATGGTGGCAGAAAAATTTCCAACTTGGCGGAAGACATGACTATTGGCACTGAAGGTGTGTTCATGAACTGAGCTGCCTTTTCTGTTAAATAATCTGTGCACAAACTGTTTTCTAGTGCAAGGTAGAACTTGTAATCTTTTACAATATCGTGTAAACAATAGGTTTTTTCTCCAGTATTATTCAAGTTTGTCCATTTCCAATTACACGTGTCCTTCAAACTTGTACCACAATCTCCATATATATCTATGTCTACGTATCTCATCAATTGTTTGACGAAAACTTCCCTTTGTATTGGTGTATCACAGTTACTAACAATCCAGACGATTTGTTTTTTCTTGTTATTCGTAGACAAATTCAGACTGTTTAAAATGAAAAACCACCACTGTTTAATTATATTGTCCATTTAAATGTGCCGCGCTCCTTCCCAGCGAAGATCATTTAAACCCATTTTATTTGGTGATGCAGGTTCTTATGGTACATTCACACCAACTTTTTTCTCAACGATTTCGATTGTGATTGCTACCCACATGTTTGTACACAAAATCGCAAAAATGGGTACACAACCCATTCTTGAACCTAATTGCAAAAAGCTGGTATGAATGCATCCGTACAATCCAATTTACGCGAATCGCAGTCACAATAGTTCAGAAAAAAGTTGGTCTGAATAAACCCTTCGTACAGTAAATGTGACTTTTTGTGAGATTGCTAAATTTGTAACTAAATCAGTTACACTACTGAAGGTTTTTACTTCAATTTATTGAGGCCAATTTACTCTTGAACGGAGAATTTGGTAGATATCTGGATTCCTTTTGATCCAATACAAATTTTTGCAATGCCATTGAAATAAAATAGTAGAAATACGTACTTTCCTATTGAATGGTTTGTTCTGGGTAGAACTTCATGATATTTCAACACAACATCAGAGTCCTTCCTGCAAATAGACATTTTAGCATTCCAACTTGTAGGAACAGTCTATCTTTGTTTTTCTTCATCTCAAAAATGCCTCCATCTATGCCACAGATCTTTATTGTCCAACATTCTTTTGATTAAGCATAAGTCAACGAACAGAAATATACATAATACGGACCTGTAGGAAAATGTGACATTGAAGTAATTAATTGCCACTGGAGAATTAAGTGTGTTGTATAACTCCTCCTGGGCTCCATCTTTGGTCGGTGGCTCAAAGCGAGTGGCTACAAATAACTGATTCCGGTTGTGTCGCTTTGGCCATTTTCTGTGCTGTAAAAAATAACGAAGTACTATGAGTAGTTGTTTTAAATATTGGAATGGGATTGGATGTAAAATGTAATGAGCCTGACCCATGTTTAACGACACCTTTGTAAACACAAATCTTAGCAGAAAACGTTCTGACCTGAAGTTGCCTTAGATTTTTATGCAGAAGAACAGCATCAGCTTGAGCCAGGAGAGAGCGGTTGGTCGTGAATAGACATCGTTTCCGACAACTCAGTCCAAACGCGAAATCTTGCCCCTTGGAAAAGGATTGACCAAGCCAATAAAGTACTATTTTGGGTCTTTTGCCTGCACTGTCATGTTTGCCTGTATTGAAATAATAAAAGACCGTAATATTCGGACTTAACAGGTGTCACAAAAGGAGTATGTGATGTTATTGATCACATTTTGTAATTCATCATCAACAAAACCTCAACTTTATAAAATATTATTTGCTTTGTTTATCTTTCTTCCCTTTCATTTGAAAGAAAAAAGTTATTGTCAGATAGACGGCTGTACTAAAACTGATGTGTGTTGCTCCCCGTGACTTCTGGTGAGGATGTGTCATTTTGAAGAATGTGTTTGTTACTGGTGTGGCTTAGTTCTTTGAACAAGGAACTATAAGTATAAAGTGAAACTTATTGAAATGTTCTTACACAATGTAACTTGCACTAACAGCGCTATTCACAAAGCCATGAAGCCGCGAATCTGCACAGTGTTCAGGGGAGCGTTCAAGCTGATGGTCCATCCACGGCTGTGGGGCTTTTAAGGAATAATACCAGGCAAACTCTTGAACGGTCGTAAAGCCCCTGGCTTTGTGAATAGCGCTGTTACATTTACCCCTAAATTTAGGAGCGGAAGGAAATTCTTCATGAACTGTATCCGACATAAGCACCAGCAGCGGAATAATTCCAAGCACCATTATCAGTAATGTACACAATGTCCGCCGTGCACATTGTATTTTGCTTTGACGCAATTTTTTCACATAATTCATGTTTCCTGGAAAAAATGGAATTGCAGGCAAACGAACAAATCGAGTTCACAAGTCCACGTTGATTATGTCGTTCGCGCTTTCTTTTAAAGGCCACGTTTCTTTGATTGTATTGGAAAAAAAGACAAGAATCGATAATCTAAATAGTATTTGAAGACATTTGTATCACTGCAACCAAAGGTACAAACAAAGATATGTAATACACAGACAAACCATAAACTAATTGATACAATGTCGTACATATGCCACTTCGATTCGAATTTTAAAAAAATTCTTTCTTCTCTTTCCAAGCTCTTTCATAGCTCTACACAGTTGTATTTTTGCATAAATTTAAGGTTCTTTTGAACATCTTGTTGCTTGAATGAATTTCCTTTATTTTTAAAATGGACACATTGAACAAGAGAATGTATGAATCATTGCTATCGAGTTAAAAACACAAGACAGTCTCGCATTAACACTACGAGGCAACACTGACCACGACCCCATGTCCTTATCATTCTAGCCTAGCTGGGGGCGGGGAGAGGGTAAGGGGGTGGATCACTTGGTTACAGGTATAGGGTTCCAACATTTCCTGGAAAACCTGGTAAATGAGAGTACACCAGGAAAACCTGGAAAAATCATGGAACTTTGTAACAAATCCCAGAAAAATTACGTAAGATATTTTATTACCGCCCGCGTACGTAGTACGACGGGAGGTTATGTTTTCACAGGTGTCTGTCTGTTAACAGGGGGGGGGTACTCAATCCCATAATATTTTGCAACATCCCATAATACTCTGAAAAAAAAAAAAAATTTCCCCCAGAATGCAATGGGGCAGAGGACTATATAAGGAGCAGCTCACAGGAGGAGAGCTCAGTTGCTGCTTGGAC
>JBCAUG010144865.1:0-20647 GCA_038406175.1 Haplosyllis leylae | reverse complement strand
CATTTACTAGTGTAGGCACTCTGGGTGCTGCCATATATACTAACCAGTAGGCAATAGGAGTAAACAGTTTCATATCTCTGGGTGTGAATTACTTCATGGTCTGGCCACTGCAATTTACTTCTAGATGTGATTATTTTAATAGTGTGGACAGTGTGATATATTTCTAGGTGTGTTTTATTTAATTGTGTGGACAGTGTAATAGATATATTTTAGGTGTGATTTACTTCATGGTGTGGCCACTGTCATTTATTTCTAGAGTTGACTAATGGAGGGTTCCCATTTACTAGTGTAGGCACTCTGGGTGCTGCCATATATACTAACCAGTAGGCAATAGGAGTAAACAGTTTCATATCTATGGGTGTGAATTACTTCATGGTCTGGCCACTGCAATTTACTTCTAGATGTGATTATTTTAATAGTGTGGATAGTGTGACATATTTCTAGGTGTGATTTATTTAAGGATGTGGACAGTTTCATATATCTTCATGTGTAAAAAATTGTACTTGTTTCCAAGAGTGAATAGTGTTATTTAATCCCAAGTAAAACAGTGTCATTTATCAATGGTGTAACAATTGTTATTTATTTCAAATCATGAAAAATTTTATTAATTTGATTAATTTCTAGGAGAACGGGTTGTAGCTGTAGTTAATTTGAATAATGCTGGTCCACTGATAAGTCTTCAACCAGGCCCACGTAGATGTTACCTGTGTGAGACTGATGTTGAAATTGAGAACCTTCTAACATTCTCTTCAAATACTAAAGAATACCATTTACTTACCAGTCAAGTTGGTTATGATTATCGGGCCTGGACATCCATTTGTTCAAGTAAGTTATTCAAAATGATTTCATGGCATAGGAATTCTTTAGAACAAAAATATATTGCACAAGAAATTCCTCCTGTGTGAATGCAAGAGGTATACTGTCTGCACTGTACTACCAGCTTGGTCTTGGTCCAGGAGAGGCAAAAAGAGAGAGGTATCTCTGTCCTGGCCAGGGCAGGGCAGAGAGGGGACAGAGCGGGAGGGGAGGGAAGGAAGGTAGGGTTACATGTTATAATACTTTAGGTATTAATTTATTAATTTATGAATACAATTTTGGATGGTTTAAAACATTTCCTTTCAAAGATAAAGGTAAACTTTTTTACAAAAATTAATGCTTTTATCTTCTAGATCTTGAAAATGGATCTTTTGCCTACCTAACCAGTGAAGAAGAAATAGAATTCATCAGAGCAGCAATGGCATATGTTGAGGGTGGAAATTGGACTTACTACATTGGTGGCAGCAATTACAATTTTAATAACAACAGTGATATGGAAGTTACAACATTCAGTTATTGTCAATCAGAATACAGTGTCAATGATCCAGGTGATTGAATTTTCTCATCTTTTAAACACAATATGATGTGCTCCTTTTTTTCAATTTTTTGTAGGACATAAGTCCTTTCCGTGGGGCCACTGATACCCCTGTTTTGGAATTCTGGTGATGTCCGCCCTGGGTTTCAAAGCCAGAGTGGATCCCTTGCATGCTTTCTCGCTTGGGTGATCCCCAGATTAACCTTTAATGTGACACCTGCTGACCTGGCAGCCGAGCCTTTTTGATCCACATACCTGCGGACGTGTTTGCAAGCATTGGTGGAGGTTCGGGGCTCAAACCCATGACCTTCCGTGCCGCACGCATGGCGCTGTAGACCACTCGGCCATTCCGGCTTGGCTCAGTTTGATGTGCTCTTTGTCACACTTCTATTCCGTGGAACAATTTGGACCAAGTACTGTGATATTTTGTTAAATATTTGAGCCTAAATAGTTTCTTGCAAACTATTTATGAATCTACTAGGACTTAAAGGATTAGAATTTAGCTAAGGCTTTTTGTCTGGAATGATATGATGATAACAAATAGTAATACTGAGCTAAAGGTGACAGGATAATTTTATATTTTTCTTTTGAAAATTTGACACTTAATATTTTGGTTTAAAATAATTCATTTGTTATCAGGAGAACTTTTTAATTTATTTCACTTCCAGACACCTTCTATGTGACAATGACAAAAGTCAATACAGAAAGAACCCCACATTTTCAAGCACTTCCACTTGCAATGGATCAGCTCATGGGTGCTCTATGTGAAAAGGGTAAATTTTTGAGAATTGAATAGTTAATATTTCAAACCTTCAAAATCTGTGACAACAATGTACATACAAATAATTTAACTATTTTGTTTCAAATTAAGAGCAAAAAGAGGTATAACATGAAGATGTTACATGTTACAGTAATTTACTGAAGTTTCATTTCTGCTGCTAACCAATACAGTATACTGTATAACTTTGATTTTGTAGAAAATACTGCAAATCCTTTGGCGTTTACATTGGGGAATAGTAGCTACATGAAAGTTATATCAGAAACACCATATGAATATGAATCAATTGCAGCAAAATGCTTAGGTGAGAAAATACTAAATAACCAAGATCCAATACATGTACTGAAAGCAACAAATTTGTCAGCACATTGGATACAAGTCCAATATTCTCTAACTTCATTATGACACTGCATTCTAAATTGTTTTTTTAAGTTTGGTCTCTAGGTTTACATTATTTCCAACTTTCTGCAGGTGAATTAGATATAGAATTATGTTATTAATGTTTAAAACATGGAAGGTAGATGAAGTCAATAGTAAACTTTGATGCAGAAAGATTTTTGGATAGATATGATTTGATCAAAGATATATTCTGATTTTTGAGAATATATGTTACTGGTACAATTTCCGTGACATTACATGCTCCACACATACTATTTGTGATATTTTAGAGTTAGGTGTTGGATGGGCTCCCACAGTTCTGAATGATACAAGAGAAGTTGATTTCATCAGAGAAGCACAGAAAGGGCTGAATGACAAAAGAAGTTACTGGATTGGTGGTTCAACAGACAATTGTACTAGTCCATGGAGCATCATTGACCTTGGATCATACCTGACTAAAAATCCAGCTGATGGTAATAATAACTATATCTATAAAAATAATTTAAACACTTCTCTACATCCAACACTAACAAAACAAAGAGTAAAAGATCCTTGCATATTGAATGTTGATCAAAAGACATTAAACTTCATGCCAGGAACAGTGAAATACTAAATTCCTTTTCCCAGGTGATAATCGAGTGATTGTTACTACATGGATTAAAGGTACAACATATGATCTAAACCGCTTCCAACTGCTAGCACTTGGTCCTTCATACAATGCTTCCATCTACAGCATTCTTTGTGAAAAAGGTGATACATCTATTTCATTGTTCCATTCATAATAGCTTGACCCTTCAAGTAATGTATCTGCCTGTCTACCCCGCACTATCTGAAAAGATAAATGCATCTGTATCATTACTACAATTAAATACAATAATGCATTCATTGCTTGCTACATTTACTATAGTTCAACCTTTTATGTAATGTACATACCTCTGTCACATCACAATAATAGGGTAATGCCTCTAATTGGACACATTCACTGTTGTTTAATATTGTGGACATTGAAAAAAAAGTGTTTATCCTTTGGTAAACTGAATAATTTTAGTGAAATAAAAATTTCAAAGGCATTATGAATCACCAAGAGAAAACAGTAGTATCTAATTTACATAATCAAGAAAAATAAATATGTTTTGATATTTAGGTGTAGGAAGTAACATTTATTTTCAGTTTTTCATTGTTTTAACAGTAAACTATTCAACATCTTCCATTTTCAGATGAAGACTAGCAAGAAAAAGGACAAAGATATTTCCTGAAACTGGAAGAAATGAACATTTTTAGGACAAGATGAAATTATATTTAAATTGTTTAATACGCTCTCTTTAAACTTCTATGATCAGTATAATAAGCACTCAAATTTAACTTGTAACTTGCCTTCAACAATTCTGTACTTACTTTCCACATCCAAGGGGAATAAATTTAATATTTAATCTGCATTAAAAATCAAGTCCTAAATAAAAACCACTTAAAACAAGCAAGATATACTGGATAGTGTCTCATTTGATTTAGCATTAAAGTAATTTTAAAAAGATTACAAAGAATTTTTAGTGTTGTGAACCTTTTTTTTTGGTTGGGTTTTGCAACACACATAAAAATAAGAATCTGAAGCCTCACAGATTTGTAACAGAAGAACTGAGAACTGAAAATTTAAGTATAATGAAAACTTGACATTGGATATTGTTTGTAAAGGAAATGCAAGATCATAAACCGAAGCTCTAGTACATAAGCCTCACAGGTTTGGAACTGAAACTGAGAATTGGAAATTAAAGCTATGTGTCTGTTAATGTAGATAATTCATAATTCTCATCTGATTAAATCTACATGAATTTAATCAAATAAAATTTCTAAAAAGAATTGAATGGACCAGAATTTCATCCAAATAACTCGCTCAGCAGTTAGCCCCTCTTGCCATTACACTGAAGTTTTTTGGAAAAACTGAATTGTACTAAAGGACTGTTTACACGTAACAACACCGTCACCGACTCCGTTCCCGTCACCATCAGTTTTACATTGTGTTAATAGTGACGGACCATTTGACAGGCAAAATGGGTTCCAGACCCATTCTGCCCGCCAGACAGCCCGTCACCATTGGCGCAATTATAAAACTTGACAGATAGAATTTATTGATTTACCAGACAGTAGCGTTTGTGGACCAAACTGAGAAGATTTTTTTTCCGCAGGGAGGGTTAATTCCAGATTCCACAGGATCAATCACGCAGGGTTTTTTGCTTTGGTTCTAATTTTAGTTATCATCACATTATCAGCATGCCATGTTTTTCTTTCATTTTAGTATAAATGTTTCTGGACCAAACTAAGATGAGTGTGCTCAAGGGAAGACAGATCCAACTGGTATGGCCAAAGAGAAGGACTTTTTTCCATGTATCTTGCTTGGGAAATGTCCTGCCCTGCTGCTATCTTGCTGGTAACTGGTCTTTCTCAGCTTAACTCTTCTCTAAGTGCCACAGGTGGTCCAGGATGGAATTGCAATAAACAATACTTGGTCCAAATGACGTGGTCTTTCCCAGCTTAACTCTTCTCTACAGGTGCCACAGGTGCTCCAGGATGGAATTGCAATAAACTCTATTGGTCTAAATGACATGGTTTTTCCTAGCTTAACTCTTCTCCAAAAGTGCACAGATGCTCCAGGATGGATTTACAATAAATTCTACTTGGTCTAAATGACATGGTCTTTCTCAGCTTAACTCTTCTCTACAAGTGCCACAGGTGCTCCAGGATGGATTTACAATAAATTCTACTTGGTCTAAATGACATGGTCTTTCCTAGCTTAACTCTTCTGTAAAAGTGCCACAGGTGCTCCAGGGTGGAATTGCAATAAATTCTACCTGGCCCAAATGACCTGATCACCCCTCAGTGCCCAGTGCACTGGAGAGCGATATCTTCCGTTGACCAGTTAAAGCCTCAATCAGTTCAACTAACAAATCTGACAAAATTCAAGGACAAATCCACTAAATATCAGTCATTTCCGGGTGTCTCATTTAGTTGTGTACTCCAGGAGCTCCTGCTGGCCTGTTGACATGGGGCCTGATCTCTGGAGAGTTATTTCAGATTCACCAGTGAGAAGGGTAAAACTGGGTTGAAATAAATTCCAAATTGCAGTTCTAAGTTGTTTCAGTGGTGTATATCCATCAATAAATAGTTAAACATTCAATAGTTTCTTGTTTTGTGCACATCTTATTGGTATCAGTGACAAGCCAGCTGAACCTGGACACCTGTGACTTTGCTGAAACATTGTATTTCCTCATGGTACGTACTAAGAGATGTGTAAGTGTCTGCATTAGACTTTAACAAACACTTACACAAAGAAATGGGGACTGAAACAGATATGAAAACAGGGACAGAGACAGACATGAAGAAAGACATAGAGACAGACATGGAGAAGGCATGGAGAAAGACATAGAGAAAGACATGGAGAAGGGCATGGAGGAAGACACAGAAAGACAGAAATGGAGAAAGACATCCAGACAAACATGGAGAAATATGTGGAGAAAGACACAGAAAGACAGACATGGAGAAAGACACAGAGACAGACATGGAGAAGGTATGGAGAAAGACAAAGAGAGACATGGAGAAAGACATCAAGACAAATATGGAGAAAAACATAGAGACTAAAACAAAAGTAGAGATGGGAAAAGAAACTGAAATGGACATACAGACAGAGAGAGAGAGAGAGTTCTCATGGGTCTTCTTCTAACTGACAGGTGTAGTGGTTCTGTGAAACATAAATTCTTACACAGAAATGTTAAGGTGCAATTATGAACATAATAGGTATAATGATGGCATCTTATGGCATGTTTACAATTTCAGAAATACCATATATTACATATTGCTTTAATGGTATGAAGAACTAAAGATGAATGTAGTTTCACTTTTTTAGGTCATTCTACTGTGAAGAATTATAATTTTACTTGTCCAGGCCATTCTACTGAAAAGAATAATAGTTTTAATTGTTTGTGCCATTCTGCTGTGAAGGACTTGTTCAGGTCATTCTACTGTGAATGTCAGTGTGACATGTGTGGAGAATGATTTAACAACACCACAGTCTTCATCACCCACTACAGGGAAACTCATCCCATCTTGAACTGTGATATGTGTGATAAATCCTTCAGCAACCCCTTGAGCTTGCAAAAGCACAAGTACAACCACGTTGGAAAAAAGTTACCTTGTGAGGACTGTGGGAGAACATTTCCACATGAATCCCGCCTCAAAGATCACCGCAAGTCACACTTCAAAGTGAAAACCACATCCTTGTCCACACCCAGGTTGTGGGGCTGGTTTCACACACAAATATGATCTAAATAAACACTCTATAGTGCATGAAAATAAGAAGTTCTCTTGTAAACATTGTACATACACAACAAACGATGTACGATATTTGAAGCAACATACGCAAAGACATACAAGGGAAACACCCTATAAGTGCCATGACTGTGGAAAATGTTTTCCTACTCAATGCAAAAGTCCCGTCACAAGTGTACACATGGCCAGCAAGCTGAGTAATCGGCCATTGATGCCTACATGCCGTTCTTAGGATGCATCGCATTACAGGATGCAACACCGGAGTGCTCACCATCTCAAGTAACAAGTGTTTGAACATATATGTTTGCAGGAAGTGATACTTTCTGTTATTATCCGTTATTATAAGTATTATCTTACCCGGATTATCAGTGTTTTTGTGGTAAAATTGGTGTCATTGTTCACCTGATCTTCATAGGAAGCATAGAGTTACAGGATGTAACTTATTCGATGCTATGGTTGTCTACCTGTTGTACTCAGGACGTATCAAGCTGCTAAATGAAACATTAAGCAGAACCCCGATTTTGCAAGGATGGATTCATCCAGGAACCAAAGACATCCGAGATGTTTAAGTTACCTTTATAATTTATTGGTATTGTGTTACATTTTCTTGATTATCATTACCACAGATCGTGCATATGTACAGGATGCAACATAACACGCTATATAGCTACTGTTCAAACATAAAGGAACTCGAAGTTCACAGGAAATTATGTTCGCCATCCGAATACTGTCTACAAAACTCTGTGTGTAATTCTTGGGATTTAAATCCTTATCGTTGTGATAGGTTATCATAAGCCGGAAATGTTATGTACTTTTATTTGTTAAAGTACAGGAGCAGTACTACTTTACCAGTTTTACGGAAGTAACTACTTTAGTATATTGTAAGTGTTAAAGATTATTTTTGCCAGGCATTAGGAGTACACCTAATGCTGAACGCAGGACGTAACAGATTGCAGGATATAACTTGAGATTTGTATAGAAAGTCGGGTCTAGCAAGTGTCTAGAAAAATTGTCGACTAAAATGGAGAGTGTATAATATAAAGAGAACCAAAAAATGTTCATAGTTATTAACAATTACTGTACTATGAAACTAAAATAAGTGTTTTATGGATGAAACTTGTTCTGTTTGTAAAGTACTGTAGCACAGTGCTTGCACTTGACTAGATCAAAGGCGTCGATAAAGACGTGAATGCAGGAAGTAACACTTTTTCAGGACACAACATTTTGTAGGACACAACGGTATCCAGAGTACTGTGTGGCATATAGTATTTTGTAACCAACGCTATATAGTAACACAGTGATGTACGATAAAATTAGCCATATACTACATTTTAATTAAGTTGGCAGGAAATAACAAAACAAAAACAGAAGTTCATTGACAATTGTATTGCTGCATTACACATTTTTGTTTACATTATTCACTGTACATTATTACATATTCATATCCCAGAAATTTATAATTCAATGTTCTTAATCATTACAAACATGTTATCAAAATTAAGGGGTATTTAATACCATGGTATTGTCTTCTGTAGACGTTAATACTCCTGTCGTCTATTGGGTTCGTAGTTTGATTTAACATAAGCGAAATATTTCCTAAACATGAAAGTTGTACGTTAGAGATGCAAATAAATTATTATTATTATTATCAAATGTGTAACTTGCTTGTTCTGTGGAAGGTCTAAAGAGTGACATCAGTATTCATTTTGTTTTCAGACACATTCTTTGTGACAATTACAAATATTAATGAAGGTGGAACCCCACAATTTCAGGCACTTTCACCAGTGCAGAATGAGCTCATGGGTGCCTTGTGTCAAATATGTAAAGATATGAAAATCTTGTCATTAAGATGAGTGGAAAGCTTATTATTAAATATCATGTTTAATTATCATGTTAAATGCTGTAATTCACATAATATACACAAAAAATGGCTGCTATACAAAACGTTGATGTTGCAGGACATACTGGCAGTGATTTCATGTTTGGTTCCAGTGTGAGTACTTATTTGATACTTGTATCTGACAAAGCACTTAGCTACAATACATTTGCTGCAAGATGCTCAAGTAAGTTCAGTTCTCATATCAAAGGTCAAAATGAGTGTACTTAGATTCATGATGTCATATAGTAATCTATTCTACCATTAAGATTTTTAAAAATTTATCTTCAACTTGAATGTTTACGTCTCTTTCTTCTCAGGCCTGGGAAATGGATGGCATCCTGCAGTTCTAAATAATCAAGTAGAGGTTGACTTTATAAATCAAGGACAAAGAGGAATTAATAATAAAAGGAATTACTGGGTTAGTGGTACTACCAATGTTGCACAAAAAGAGGTTTTGGATCTTGACTCCCTTATCAATGGAGATTCAGGTGATTAAAAATATCCCAATTGCGTATCTAAACTTAATGATATTTGTTGTATTTTGAATTCAATTAGTTTTCTACCTTTGTTCAATTTGTCCAATTTATGTGTGGAAAATTAAATTAGAATAACATGTGGGTTGAAATGAATGTACAGACATACTTGTGGAGAGGTAAAGGCAGACAAAAATTATATCTTAAAGACATACTTGTGGAGAGGTAAAGGCAGACAAAAATTATATCTTAAACCATGAGTACAAGTTCCCCCCACAAAACAAACTCACATCCTCCTTCTCTTTCCTTACAAGGCTCTAATCGTGTTGTGGTGTCACTGTTTGCTTCACATAATGGACTCAATGTAGATAACTTCAACCTGAAGTCTAGACTACGTGATGATGAGAGGTTTGCCATTTTGTGTTAGAAAGGTAAAGTCCTTTGCACACATCCACCAATGGGTGCTATTGACTGTGATTGTAAGGTAAAGAAAGGATAATAAGTTCACTTACATTGAATCCATCTTGAGAACAACTCAATAGTCCTTTCAGACATTAACCTCATGGTAGGGAAACTGTTCTTTACCAATTAAAAGTAGTGGGATGAGTAAAAAAGGGTAAAAAGTAAAAAAAAAACTACACTGTTCACCCAGATATAAATAATACTAATTAATGAACTATAACCAATACTGTTATTGACTTGCAGCAAAAGTCTAGGGGAGGAAAATACATAGAAGATCTTGTAGCTGGCTACTTGATCTATTTGGAATCATTAAGAAATTAACAATAACTTCTGACTGATTTGATTATTATTTCTGTCCAGTAATATTGGTGTTTTTTCTCTGATCAATACAAATGCTTTAGAATACTTAAATTTTTACAAAAACTTATCTTTTAGCTGTGTATCCATGTTAAAGGTAAACAGGGTATATACTAGCATTTCTTAGCTATAACTAATTGATCAAAGTGAAAGTTTAATCTTGATATAAATCTACATCCATGTTGAAGGTGAACAGGGTACAAGTCATTACATTGAACAATTTAAATATTTGGTATTGAAATAAAAGTTCTAAGATTGAAGTTGACACAAGTACTTCGTTTTACATTTTCACAATTATGTTATAATTAGAACGAGGGCACTTTGTTAATTCTTTTTCTTCCTTAGATTGTGTGCAACTCACAGATAAGCATACCTTAATCTTGAAATAAAAAATCCCTGAGAAAAACTTAAAAGTAACAATGTTTTGCCTTACATTTCATTTATGATATGTGTGGGTGTGTGTGTGTTGGAGAAAAGTGTGTAAATTTATGAAATTCTTTCTAGAGCCTTAAACCCATGTTTGTCTCATTCTTAGAAGACAGTGAAATGTTGTGACAGATAATTATTCTAACCAAATACAGGTTGTGACAAGGCAATAGTCAGCATAAATCTATATTCTACCATATTAATGGTACACATTGGTTCATTTTCTACTGAAGGCACATTATACACATATATGCATACTGTAATACTGTAGAGAAATGTGTAGAAGTGTACTATTTTACATACAAACAAGTCACAATTACTTTAACTATGGTATAATGTATTAGTACTCTATTTCTCTTTATTTTGTGAGCATAATTAATCTTAACACCTCAAAATTGTGAATTTTAATCTGACTGTTCTGGAGAGCATCATAGTTTGAGGTACTGATTGGTTCCTGTGGGTGGCAAAATAGTTATATCTCTCCTTCTTGTTTGAATGTTGAAGGTTTTTTTCAATGTTTTTCCAATGGATGAAACCATAGTACAAGTAGATACATATTCTCAACAGAAAAGTGCACATGTGCATATATTAACATTAAGCCTCAAGTACTAACAGATGTATATCCTACTGAGGGAAATAGTACTTAAAGTGTCATATTCTATTGCAGGAAATAGCACAGATAGAAGGAAATACTGGACTTAGATATTGTAAGAAATTTTAAAATACAGAAACCTGTACACAAGACTTAGTGGTGTTTGGTGGGTTTTGCTACAAGTCTCTATGTCAATTTTGTGAATGATGGCAGCCACTTTTGTGATTTATGGTAAAATTTGGTTATATCCCTTATATCCCTTATTGATTGGGCGGGACATAACCCACAGAAAATTCCTCTGCAGACCCAAAAAGATTCATACTTCACGTTTGCGTTTTCGTTTTCTAGATTGTGTGTACTTCATCAAATAATTATCATGTCCATTGGAAGGGAGTAGAAATCCACTTCTAGATCTGTCAGATCTGCCGAATCCGTATCGTGAAAAACTAGATTATATTATTGGGTTTTTTTCCTAAAAATGATCCGTCCATGTGTCTAGTTCAGAGCGACATCTCGAGTTTATTTTCCATTCTTTATGCAAGAATTCCAACATATTTGAAATTCTGCAAATTTATTACAAAAATAGAAGAAAAATAGTCAAATACAACTGAGGTCTACATTTTAGAACATACATCAGCACAATGGTTTCTCAGTCTCTATGCTGAATAAAATATTTCTAAACATACAGATTAAATATGTAGATTCTATTCTCAAACAAACGTATAATTTTCAAAATCGCTACACACTAGCTCAATCACTGTATCACTCATTCGGATTTTCCCTTAATGGTATGTTAGGTCATTTAGCAAATTTGCCAAATTAGTTAAATGCAATTCAAACTGGTGATAGTCAATAATGGTAATCAATCCAAGTTAGCAATGCTAAATTCACTATTGCTAGTTTTTTAGCATTTATTACTAACCATAGTGAATTTACATTTTGATTGATTATCAATATTGACTACCACTAGTTTGAGTTGCATTTAACTAATTTGGCAAATTTGTTAAATGACTTAACATATGATTAAGGCAAAACTCAAATAGCTCAATCACACTGTACGTTTTTTTCTGACTGGGACTGTGATTCCTCTTATCGAAACAGCTGGGTTGTACAGGACTAAATGGAAGTGTTCACACTACGTGACTGCACAACACTACCAGCTCCTATACAGCAAAAACAAAATCACAGTCGTAATTAACAAAAATCGTACAGTGTGAACGAGTCCTGGTCCCGTAGTCCGTCTGTCTGTGTCTGATTCAAGTTTTTTGAGGAAATGTGTACTTTCTTTAAAAAAACTATGTACACTGTCAGCGGAAACTCTGAATTTAATGTCGTAAATTAAAAAATAGTAAATGAAACGCCCATTGTCAAATTAAAACAGTAAGTTCAGTAACTAAAAACGTTTTGAATTTTCCTGTCTTTATTAGATCTAATTATGTTGAAAATTTCATTTGCTACTCAGACCTCTGTATTTTAGATTTGCTACTGAATACAAACCATGTTCTTGATTAAATTATGCACATGAACATATATTCCAATTTTGACTTTTTTGAAAGTAGTCACTATTTCGCGTCGTATTCGTGTAATTAGACGAGAATTATAAATGGTACCTGATTTCTGTGCCAGTGACCTTGGTTCAATCCTTGGTCAAGTTATGTCATTTTTGGAGAATTTAATTTCGTTAATTTCATCTAATTAGACAAGAGTTATGAAAAACTCAAGTGACAGAATACAGAATGTGTGTGTGTGTGTGTGTCAGTGTGTGTCAGTGTGTGTATGCGTGTGTATGTGTGTGTCTGTGTTTGTATGTGTGTGTGTGTGTCAGCGTTTGTATGTGTGTATCTGTGTGTGTATCTGTTTGCATGTGTGTGTGTATGTGTGCGTGTGTGTTAGTGTTTGTATGTGTTTGTATGTATGTGTGTATGTTATGTGTGTGTGAAGCATGAATACTAAGAAATCAGAACGAGGCTGATATTTAAGAATGCAAATCACAGCTCATTTACACAACAGAGACAATTGAGTTTTCCCTCTTCTTGCACAGTCCCAAAATGTTCCCGTGCAGCTATCAAATACACACTTAGGTTAAAAACCCTCAGGGATCCAACAAAGCATGTGGCCTGCTTTATACAGATGCGCATATGCACATTCGGATGCGAGAGTTTATAACAACAGAACTGTTGCGCATTCAGATACAGAGTTGTGCATCCAGGGCATACACATGGTCGCCACAATTGGCATCAAAAATTCCTTTGTTCAGACCACATGACTAAGAAGATCCAATGAATGTAATGCATTCTTATCACATCACTAGTAACAACCAATCAGCATAAAGCAAAGTTTGAATTTAAGTTTTCAGTTTACTCTAAGATGACAAAGAAGCAACATCACTTTGTATTTAGAGGATAAACTTGGTTTAGGCAAACCAAATGCCTCTGTTATTCTTATGGTTATAAAGACAGTAACCCAAGGATAAAACATGGCCCATAGCCACATCCTCAAGGATCAGCCAATCATCTGCTGATCAGATCCAGTATTAAAGTAGTACAGCATAGAACAGAAGCTTAAATATAGGCACCATGTGTTCAGTAACAACTAGGCTTAAATGCCAGAACAGTAAGCTAGGCTTAAATGCTGTCAGCTACTGAGAGCTACCAACTTATGTAGATTGTACAGAACTATAATAAATAGTTTAAACTGAATATAACGCTTGATTATGAGGAATGGCCATAAGATCCAATTGATCATCGGTAACAGAGGTAAAAGTGCCCGAAGCGCTATACTGTCTCAGCCATACCTGTGACCCTACCGCCGCTCTACATCGGACCAAAAGGACCGCGCATTCTGATACTAGATACCAGATACGAGGTGTTATTTCTTGCCACAGAACTGCAGACATCAATTTGTGGAGATTTTTTAAAAGTTACAAATGTTCTGTTACTTTTGAGTCTAATTAAAAGTTTTATGTAAAGTCTTCTGTGCAGACACTTGTTCTGATACTGATAATATAATTAAAATTGAATAATTTTTTTTAATTCATCTTCTTTCTGGACATTTGATTTTTAAAGTTACCAATATGTATAGAGCCTAATTAATAATTTAAAATCCAAGTAAGATGTTAGACTTGATTGCAGCCAAGTTTCCAGACAGAGATGGATCAATATCAACTAGGCATGTTTCTGGAGCTCTGAGTTGTAGTAAATTGTTAGCAGAAGTAAATTTGCAACAAATTTTGAATTTTAAACTCATTAGAAGAGGTATGGTTTTGATTTTCATAGGCAGTGAAACCGCAAAAGGCGTACGACCCGCGGCATGAACTGTCCGAGGGAGGGGTACCCCAGTCCCAGTTAGGGGGCGAACCCCAGTACCAGTTTGGGGGGGGGGGGGTACCGAAGTCAGGGGAACCCCAGTCTCAGCAGGGGGCACCAAGGCCAGGGGAACCCCAGTCCCAGCATGGGGTACCTAGGCCAGGGGAACCCCACTCCCAGCCCAGCGGGGAGGTACTAAGGCCAGGTGAACCCCTGTCCCAGGGGGATACCTCAGTCAGGATAGGATCAATTTACCCGCCACTGGGACTTGGGTACCTCTCCCCCCCCAGCTGGGACTGGGTTTCCCCGAGACAGGACCTGGCACCGGACCTCACGGAAAGGACCTGGAAGCTGAGACTGGGGTATCCCCAGAAAGGATCTGGGAGCTGAGACTGGGGTATCCCCAGAAAGGACCTGGGAGCTGAGACTGGGGTATCCCCAGAAAGGACCTTGGATCAGATCCCAGGGAAAGGACATGAGCCTAAGACTGGAGTAACCCTCCCGAACAGACACACACATGTGAAAACATAACCTTCCGTCGTACGCGGTTGGTAGACAACACTATTTGCTTGTGTGCTCTCTTGAGAATTGCCAGTAAACTACATGACCAAGGGTGTGATACAAAGTCATGCAAAAATGATTTCTTCTTCCTGTAGCCTGGGGCGTTAATCAGTTGCTGTGCTGTCCAATCAAACTATTCACAAAGCAAATAGGCAAATTCAACAACCTAAATATCAAACTATTCCTACAATAACATGCAAATTAAATACCCCCAATGGGTTTAAAACTATTCTTACAATAACATGTAAATCATATACCCTTGATGGGTATTAAACTATTCTTACAATAAACATGCAAATTAAATACACCCAATGGGTTTAAAACTATTCTTACAATAACATGCAAATTAAAAACCTTAGTGGGTATTAAACTATTCTTACAATAAACATGCAAATTAAATACCCTTAGTGGGTATAAAGCTATTCTTACAATAACATGCAAATTAAAAACCTTAGTGGGCATTAAACTATTCTTACAATAAACAAGCAAATTAAATACCCTTAATGGGTATTGAACTATTTATTGACAAACATTCAAAATAAAATACCTTTAATTTTCTAACTGACTCAGTTGGATTTACCTAATTCCTCTAAACATGGATACTATCAATCTTACAACTAGCCTAAAGTCATAAATAACTGACAATATTCACACAAGTAAAGACACAAGTGCAGGTAAATAAAATAGTAATACTATAAACTATTTATCATATAAATCTGGAAGAAATCTGACCAGAAATTACTCCACAAGGCCAAGTTTTAGACAAACTGAATGAAAATTACAGAGTTGTGTTGTCAGTTGTGGGTCACTATTCTATGAAGAAAGTAATCTAATCTTATGGAATCCCATGTGATAGAGAATCAACCTCACAAAAAAATTCTTACCGGACTTTTGTTTTGGGAAAGAAGGTCTCGGGTAAAGTATAATACAGGTATGTTTAACTCATTTTAAAATTTAAGCAGTACATATGTGTAAACATTGCTATTAGACAAACATATTGATTCATTCTCAATTTCAGACAAAGATGCCAGACTAGACAACTACAATATTCTCTGACATTTTATTATGCTGGACTACCATACTCTTACATGTAACAGACAATTAGACATCTTAATTGTCAATGTAAACTGCAGACATACTTACCAGACCAGACATACACAACTTGCAAAGTTGATATCTGCTAACAAGAGGAATCGGGTTTGTAAAATGTAAGATGTCTGCAAATGTCCAGTTATTTTTTTAAAATTTGAGGTGATGTTTCTGATGTTAATTTGGATACATAATCTATAGATTGGTAACCACATCTTAAACTGAATTTATTATTTGTTTTAAATTACTAATATGCACACTTGCATGCACAATTATGTTCTTTGAATGACATTTGTACAGTATTTTATTGAGTACAAAACTTAAAGGGGAGGGATCAAACTATACTAATTGACAGTTATTGAAACCTCCCATTGTGTTCTTTGATTGGCATTTGTGCAACATTCTGTTGGGTACAAAACTGAAGACCACAGTCAGTTAACCTAACAGTACAGCTGCAAATTAGTTATTGTCGTGTTTTTGTGGAATCTGTCAGGTTTGTTTTAATTTTGAAGTGTAATTTTCTTTGATAGTCATTGAACTAGCACATGCATAACTGTGATATTGCAAGTAAATAAAATGTTTAATAGACAATTAACATTTAACCATTTCTTACAGAAAAAGTGATATGAATTCAGCAACACTTTTGTTCAGCCTTGGTGTTCTGTTACTGATTCCAGGACAAGTCTTTTGTGAGCTTAAGAAGATAACAATTCATTTATTTAACAATAAATTTCACTTACCAATAAGATCCTTTGACCATAACCAAGTAATGGAAATCTGATTTCCAGTTAGTAATCCTGAAAGCTAACTTTTGAGTATAAGTAATTGTAATTGTAATAATTTTCTAATATTTAAGCCTCACGGTTCCGGATAGTTTCTGGTTGGAATGCTGCTGGTGGAGGCTCTGACTATTGCTCCACAAGTGAGTGTGTTTTGTCAATATTCAAGTTGACTCAAGTTAACAGGCTCTTCTACAAACGAGTATATTTTGTCAATATTCAAGCTGACTCAAATTGACAGAGCCTTCCACATGTGAGCATAATTTTACAATGTTGAGGCTAAACTGACAAAACATTCTATTTACTAAAAATTGACAGTAGTTCCCTTCAAAAGAATAAACTGATCTGGACATGTTATGATGTATTAATTTCCTAAGATTGTTGTTAAAAAAGCTGATAAATTTTAAAATTCCCTTTGACTTCTGAAAAGACATGATAAGGATATCAACATTTTTAGAATGATTTAGAAATTGTGCAAATAACAATAATGTCTAAAGTTGCGTGCTTGTTTCACAAGCTTATCAGAATGAATTATTTCCATGAATTTTTTTTTGCTTTTTGCTTTATCAAATGCTTTAATACATAGTGAAAAAGTCAGCCACATTCCATTTATTTTCAATAAAATTCCTCCCACATGAAAATAATTATTGAAGTTTTGTGAAATATGATATTACTTTTCCAACTGCAAAATACGAGTATCTTAAGACTATTAAACTATTAACATTGAACACCACACAACCTATACTGACTTGAATAAGTTAAGAATTTGTATCTAGAAAAACAAAAAGTATAAATGCTACACAAACTGCCACTGTGTACAAACTGCAAATACCTGGGGACTTTAAATGAAAACCAAAGTATCATAGTTGTGGTACCTGTGCAGTTGCATTTGCTATGGTAATACTTATAGGTGTGTTGTTTACAGGCTGTCTGAGAATTAAGAACCAAAAATAACCATTTTAATAAGTACTTAAATAATAGTGTCACAGATTATGGTATGCCCTAGCAGGACGCACTCATTGGACTGATCAGTGTATCATGAACAGTGCCCATTTTGGTTCTCTAGCCTGATGAGTCAGGAGTATGCTTACTCGCTTGTACCAGTTTGGCAAAGTCAAAGTATTGTGAATAATGAAGAAATTTCATAATAATTTTATTAAAAACAATAAAAACCAAAGAACAACCAAATTGAAAGCAGGACCTCTAGCAATATAGAAACCAATTTTTACTATATTAGTAATGTTGATCATTGAACTGTGCCTATATTTTAGCCCTTTCCAACGTCTGGTATCCAGCAATTTTGAACTCTGTAGAAGAATATTTTAATGTTCTTACTGTGGTCCAGAAAAATGGTTTGTCTGTTTGTGGTAGTGAACAAGAGCAAATTGGAATTGATGGTTCCACAGATGCTAGTTCACTCTTTGAATACAGTGGATATATTTCAAACTCATCTGGTATGTTACATGAATAATTTCTTTGACAAATGATAAAAGTCTTGCTTGATGTAACATATGAAAATACTCTGTGATTGATTGACAATCAGTCCCTGATCAATACAGCAATGTGTGATACTATAGCTTACATACTGTCCATGTAATTACAATGGCAATTGACACAAACTTTCTGGTCTCTAAATGACAGAATAAATGTTCCTTGTCAATATCATTTATGAATATCCTGTCAAGAAAATTAAATTTCAAATAGTTCAGAATTGTTTTTTATTCTATCATCCACTCAAATTAATTACCTTTAAAGTGTATCACTTGTGATTGTAATGCAGGTAATGTAAACTTTTATATCTATTTTTAAAATTGTAGATGTTATTCTTGAAACTTTGTTAAGATATTTCTATAATATATAGACATCATTTATGACATCATAACTTTTACTACATCATCAGTCATCCCTAAATAGCACTTATTTCCCACATAGAAACTACTGAGAGAAGAAAGGTACCATATCAAAAAGAAATACTTTAGAAAACAAGGATAACCACCAAGGGAAGGGAAAATAAAAAACGCAAAACAAAGAAACTCCTGAGAGAAAAGCACATGTCATTCATAAAACAAGAAATAATTTATTTGTAGGTACAAACAGAGTGGTCTTAAGTGTAGAAACTATTATTTTCTTTCCACTTACACTGTCAAGTGTTCCTAAATATCAAATTGCCAATTGTTTGGTGTGTGAAACAGATGTTGACATTGAGACAACTGTTACATTTTCTTTAACAAATACAAAATATTACCTACTAACCAGTCATTCACAATTAGTGGGCCATGGCTATTCTTACTGGACATCCAGGTGCTCAGGTAAACAGTTTATATTTCTTTGTAGCCATTAAAAAGTAGTTGGACATGACTATACTTGTGGGACATCTAGATGTTTAGGCAAGCTGCTTCAATTTCCTGGCCAGCCTTTCATTACCAGTTGCTTAATTATTCTAAGGCTTCAACTAGCTTTTAGGAAATTTCAGATAGCTTTTGGGAATGCTATCAGTTTGTGTTGAAATTGTAATTTAGATTAAGGAGCAAAATAGTGTTATTATGCAAAAGAATATTCACAATAAGAGTAAGAATTATAAATCAAAATAATTAGGTTTTGGGAGCTGTGTAGAATTGATAATTAGTTCATATAAACATCTTAAAAATCAAATACTGATATTTGATTTCAACAGACAATGGATCTTTCTATCACAGAATTGAATGTTTCTATTCTGCAGAGCTTGAAAATGGATCTATTACAATCTTGAAGAATGAAGTACAAATGAGCTTTATTGAAGCAGCAATGGCAAATCTTGTTGACAGAAATTGGACATACTTCATTGGTGGCAGTGATTACAAGTCTTCTTTTCCTAGTGATGTACAAGTTACACCATTTAGATACTGTCCAGCTCCAAACAATGCTAATGACCCAGGTAAAATCAGTCAAATATTAAATGTCAACTGTGCAACTTGCTTGTAAGACCTTTCTGTAGAACAACTGATGAGTAACATTAGTATATACTCATTTTACATTAAGAAACTTTCCATGTGGTAATAACAAATGTTAATGAAGGAAGAACTCCTCAATACCAAGCACTTCCACAGGAACAGAATGAACTCATGGGTGTTTTGTGTGAAAAAGGTGAAAATTTTTACTTTAGTAAATCTGTGTAACTGAGATTATATGCATGAAATAATCACAAATTGGTATTACTGAACCTCTTCTTTCCTTTTAGTGACAATTTTATTAACTATAGGCTATTGGAAATTGTAGCTGGTAATAGATACTTATTCAAGTACAATTTAGTATTTTATTTTTACATTGTTGGGTCATCTTTTAAATGACTGTCCACTAGACTTAGTTTTCTTGACTCAATCAAATGCTGTAATTTCTTAAAGACAACTTTTAATTACTTAAAGAACAAACAATTTGACCCATTCTGAGCTAAAATAAAATAGGAGATGAAAAATTGTCACCACACTGTTTGTAATTGAAAAAAGTAAATTTCATTTGTAGCCTTTGATTTTGTAGGAAACAAAAATGGGAGTGTTTAAATTGTAGTAAATGTTCGTATTCATGATAGTATAACAGACACTCGTGTTTTTCCTATTTTAGTTTTGGATCTTGCTGAATTAGATGAATTAGATTAATTCATCTTATTGCACATGGATACTAGATTTGACTATTCATGGATAGGTAAACTCTTCATTTGCATTATCCATGGAGCAGTTCACTATTCATGGATAATTAAGCATTATACATGGGTAGTGCAAAATGAATGAACACTCTCCATGGATAGTGAAAAATGAATTTGCACTATCCATGGATAGCTAAATACATCATGTGTGGACAAATTACTATTCATAGATAATAGATTCCAGTATCCATGAAGCACTTGTCTAATTCAACTAATTAGAT